>PVKM010037642.1:0-14379 GCA_004027735.1 Carollia perspicillata | reverse complement strand
TTTGTCTCACTTCCAGTTCTTTCAGCGAGCTGTTAAAGATGAGTTGTGTCGTCAGAATAATTTATACGTTCAGCCATATGCTTGCTATGAACTTGGCTGTCTTCTGTTAGACAAACCAGAGGTAAGATATTACATATTTTCTTAAATGAAGTTCATCACCAAAAATGTGCTAGTGAGTGCTCACAAAGCAGCCTTCTTTTAAAATAAATTGATTAAACAGTGTTGGTTTTTAATTTTTATTTCACATAGGATAAGCCCAAGAAGCTACTAATTTTATCTGTTTAGGAGATAATTTCTTATCTGGAATTACAATTTTGGACAAAAATTTGTTTGGGGGAAACCGCTGCCGTTTTTAGAATGGAACGATACGATGTAGTGGGGTTTATGGCGAAGAGCACAGAACTGCATTGCGATTCCAGCTGCGCCATTGACTGCAGTGTCTGACGCCGGCGAAGTTACTGAGCCACACGCCTGCTTCCCGACCTGCAACACAGGAAACAAACCCCCAACTCGCCAGTTTAGTAAAGACAGTGGTGGGAATAAATGAGGACGATGTAGATGATTTGTAAAAAAATTTAGAATGCCTTAACAGCTTTAAGGTAATTACTATAAAGATGTGTATATAGTGGGACAGGTTTTAGAAAACATGGGGTTTCAGTCATGCTGGATTTGCCTGGTGCCTTCTTTTGGAAGCTCAATTACATAATATTGGCTTTGTAAGTTCTAATTTTTAGTAAATTCGACTCAATTTTCAAATATGTGGACCTTCTAAAAGTTAAGTCAAATCAGTGGAAATGATTGTAGCATAACCCTTAAATATGTAGCCCTTAAATATATAAGGAGCTATAACCACCCTCAAATAAACCTTTTAATTACCACCAATTTTAGGTCATTTAGTAATATCTTAAACTATTATAACTCTTATAAGTTGTTACCATTTATAGGATTATAGTGAAGATTCTGAAAAAACTATTATCAAGTCATTCCTTTATGTAAACTTACTGTATTAAAGAAAAATTGAGTCTTACATTAATGGGTGGTTGACTCACCTCGTGACTACTATGAATGGTTTTAATTAACATATCCTATTATAACACTTTCTGCTTGAGTTTCTATAAACACAGGCAGTAAGAGAGATTTTTTTTACATTCATAGACTGCGGCAAGAGGCAGAACTCTACTCCTTCAAGCAAAGGTAAAGACCCTGACTCTCCCTCTGCCTAGCGGGCCTAAGTCTGTAGCGTGCACTTGAGTCTGAATTCAAAAAATTTTGTGAACTGATTGCTCTGATTGACGCTTCTGAAAGGGAAAAGTGGTGATGATCGAATCAGCAAGCCCTTGAGTGTTAAGGGAAATCGCAAATAGCCTAAGACAGTCCTGTGGAGACGCTCATTCTGCTTTACAAACACTCTCCTAATTTGGGAAATAACTTTTGATATTTCATAACTACATTCCCAAGTTACAACTTTCCAACAGCAGCTGACATCGAGCGCAAACGAAGACTCCTGTGTCAGGAGTCACGCGAGGAAAATTTTACAAAGACAGCATTAGTGACATTCGGTAGGCATTTTAAAAATGAACACACAGCTCAACATTGGGGAAATAAGAAAAAAATCAAGTGGCTGTAAAGCCTTAGGAGCGGGAGGGATTTCCTTGGGGACGTACAAAACGTGGTGTGGTTCAACCTGCCATCTTTCGGAAGGCTTAGCTACGGGAGTCCTGAAGTGTCCGTCTCTGGTCTTACAGGAGGACTTCTCTGGCTACGACTTTGAAAACAGACTGCATGTCCGCATCCACGCTGCCCTGGCCTCTCTGAGGGAGCTGGTTCCCCAGTGACAGACCCGGAGATCCCGCTCTGCCTCCTCCCGCCTGGGCTCCGCACCTCAGAATGAAAGCAGAGGACGCGTGAAGACCAGCTTTTCTTCTGGAAACCACCTGTGCCAGGGACACATTTTCCCCGTTAGGCTGACATAGTAAAGATCTAACGAAAAAGTAATAATAACGATGATAATAGTAATTATGACTAACCACCTGGGGAGAGGGTTAAGTGACCTTGTTCAAACATTTTAGTTTTGTGACTTATTATTTTTAAAATAAAATCCAGCTAAATATTCAACCTGTGATCGTGTAGGAACGCCTACTTTAAGCACACATCTGACTGGGAACACTAAGAGGCACCTGTAAAGTTATTAACAGTATCATGACATAGCGTTTATATTGTGTTTTGGATGAAATAAAATGCTTTCTGGTGTTTTACCTTGCCGTCAAACTGCTCCTGTGACTAGCGTGTCCCGTCCCCACTGTCCAGACCACAAATCGCAGGCACCAGAGGCCAACTGACCTACGTGTGAGTGGAGCGGCGAGTACAGTGCAGGTCTCTGGACCGTGAAGCGAGTTTTCTTTTAGTGTAAAAATATGTGTTAATCACCCAGAAGTCCATGTTTTCCTTATTAAAAAAATTGCTCTTCAGTTGAAGTTGTGTCTTCAGAATACTTATCTCCAAATTGTCGACAAAATGTTTTAAAGTGATGGGTTTTTTTCCTTTGAAAGTTAACCAAGTAGAAGCAAATGGAGGATAGTTTTATAACCAAAGGTTTAATTGTTTTTGCTAATTTATTAGAAAGCCCAGTCTATAACTAGATAAATAAATGCCTACATTTTACGAGTTTTCCTTTCTTTGTGATAACTTGTGCAATTACCAACTTTTGGAAATCTTTTAACATATTACTTGAAAAGGTTATTCTTGAATGAACATAGGGTTTTTGGTTTTGGTTTTGGTTTTAGATTTTTGTGTTTAGCCTCAAATATTTGCTGGTGAAGAATTTACTGGGCTATCGTTTGCCAGGATTTCATATTTTTTCCCTTAGCTCAGGTCACTTGATATTATAAAAGGGGTTCAAAGTTATTTTTATCCTTTGTTGGGAATTTTAATTGTCACTTAATTTACATCTTTGTCCATTTAGTACTCCACACCTGTGGGTTTGAAGAATCAAAATACCTCAGTCGCTTAGGAGTTTCTACTATAATTGTGTGACTAACTTGGCTCAATCTTAAGGTCATATTTTTAAAAAATTTATATTGAGCTGAAGGGTATCATCTTGGGGTGTCATTTAGATAGCCTTTTAGCTGAAGTGTGATCTTAGGCAATGTTAATATTTTAATACTTTTAAAAGTAAAACATGGGTGGAGCAGCTTAGAATGTTGGCAGGTTTAATGTACTTAATCTGGTTTTGAGGGGATAATAATTTCTTTGAAGGAAATGATTATTCTTTACTAATTTTGGCTTAACTGTCTTCATTTGCTCACTTCCAAAGTGTTTATTCACTTTCTGGTATGAATCCTGCATGGATATTATGTATTAGCCAGAAAGAAAGGATTGCTACCCTGCATTCAGAGAGTTGAGGGGACTGAGAAGTCAAGTAGATGCTTTCTGTAAAGAAAAATTAGTGTCTAAAAATTGTGGATGCCTGGTTTTATCTAATCTGAAGGGAAGAACATTATGAATCATTAAAATACGCCTTTTGGCATTTTGTTGTCTTCTTGGCTACGGGGTATGAGGCAAGCTTCTCAGGATTGTGCGGCATTTCTGAATCATGAATTTCTTGCTTTAGAGTTTCCACTTGAATTTTCGGTTCAAATGTTGTTTGAACTATTATTCAGAAAAAGATCACATAAACACCTGTACTTCACTTAAAAAGCTGTTCCTGCGTTAACTGCTTTTGAAAATGCGTATTTCTCTAGAGAGTTTTCAGTATTTCAAATAAGTTTGTGTTGAGTTCACATAACAGAAAAGAGACTTTACAACACCATCCAGTAGGTTTTTCTTGAGCAGTGAAAGAACAAGCCTGTTTATAAATGGTCTCTCCTAGGTCTGGTGCAGGATAGCCCCTGGGGTTGTTGTATCTTAACTCGTGGTAGAGCACGGAGAGGGAGTAGATGGTGATTCTAAAGACTCTACGAAGCCACAGTGCCAGTCCACTGTACCATTAGACTACTGAGCACATGTATTAAGCTGAGTGATTCCAACAGCTATCTGGCCTGCAGACCATGACCTACCCACCCTGTGAACTACCGTGATCTGCCTGCAAACCAAGTTTGGTGTAAACTGCTCTTTACCCCTTGCGAATGAAGGAAATAACCACAGAAGCGGAACTGTTTGCATCGATGTGTGCTTTTTTAATGTTGGCCTCACTCCTTCCTCTTTCCTATTTTGGAGGCTCTCAAATGGATCTTCTAATTTATGAGTGTCAAGTATATTTTTGTAATAGATTGTGCCTATAATGAGAGAAATTTGTAATGTGTATTTTATGTACTCTGGACACATTTGTAATCTGATACCCTTGGAGGCGTGGTCTAATGATATGCACCTTTGTGGTTAATATATGTAAGATTTCCCTTTTATTGGGTTAGGTATCTTTTTTTATTTTAGCATAGATAAGTATTTGAGTAAAGAATTGCTACTTTTAGATGTCACAGAATATTAGAATATTTATTGTTGCACATTGGGTAGGTCAGTTACTTACAGAATTTGCACTTCTTCTGCCGACTAAAATGAAAGGACAGTGCATACCTTATTTTTAATACCCCCCCCACACACACACAGGTGTGTTTATTCCTTTGCTGTGTAAGCTTTCATGGTTGATTACTTCCTTAACCAGATTGTGGTGGCAAGTACTCAGATATAGCTCCATTGTTACAGAGATACACATTCACAGAGTGGTGATGTGTACTGTTTGTGTTTGTTTGTTTGTTTGTTTATCCTGTTGGTGCTATATGTTGTAGGAAAAGAGGTGTCACTGAGCCCAGGTTATCCTAAGAAGATAATAGTAGAGGGAGGAGAATTGGAAGATAGGAAGAAGAGATAGAGGAAAGGATAGGGGAGCAAGAGAATGGAAAGTTAGTCCATAAAAGAGTAAAGTGCAAAAATTACCCAGTTCACAGTGTAAACTTGGCCTCCTTATGAAAACTAGCAAGGGTCATGAGTCCTAGCTCCTCATTGACTGGGGTATGAAATAGAAGCGACACACCTGTAACCCAGGTGAGCTCTGGGTTACACTTCTCCCACAGGCCAGTGGTTCTCAAAGTTTACTTTTACAGAGTGGTCCTTGCTGGGATTCTGATTCAGTAGGTTCTGGGTAGGGCCAACGAGGGGGTTTTTAACAAGCTCCTGGGATGATTTTAATGTAGGTGGTCTAAATTAGAGGAAAAAATTGCCCTATGCGTTCATCTCTTGGTAAATATTTAGTAAATCTGAGAGAAGAGTCAAACACAAACTGAGTCATGTAGCCAGGTTATGCTTAGAGACAATGTATATCGTGGGGCCACTGAGGAAATGCTTCTAACCCACTGGCTTTCTAAACTAGGAGATTCCTGAGCTGAGTTTCAAAGGAGGAGGAGGAGGATGTCTCAGGCTTTGGACCTCGTGAACAAAGGCATAGAGATGACAAGTGTGTGTTCAGGACCAATATCTAGAAAGTCAAGTGGGAAGCCAATGGTGAGGAAGTTAGTACTCGAAGTCACAACAAAAACCTTAGACTTTTGTAGAGTAAGGATTGGGAGTGGGGTCGGGAGCAATGGGAACTGGTTTCGAATATTCACATTTTGGTTAGCTCTGTAGTGACTGAAAGGGAGAGGGACACAAGGACAAGAAGGTTGGGAAACCACGTGAAATCATTAGGAGTTCTAGAAATCAAAGCAGCCTGTAGTGGTTTGAAAATTTTTGGTAAAATGCTTTCACTGTAACAATTTGATTTGCAGAGGAACTTGGACAAAACCAACTTTGGAGAAAGGTGGAGAGAGTAAAGGCCCGTCTTCAGAGTTACAGGTACTCTGCACAGCACCTAACAGCTAGCAGGTGTCGAGATGACCGACCAAGTTAAGCTACGCAAGCATAAACGTCTCTAATTCCGAAAGACACCATAAATGGAATCTCTACTGTTTGCACCTGGGGGTTTTAGTAGCTCATTTACACCTTTGATAGCCATAAACCAAGCCATCAGAAATCATGGCAGCCTCATTCATTTCCCTTTTACTTATACTACCAAAGTGATGTTGGGGACAGTGATGAAGGACCAAAATTTTCTTTACAAAGTACCATCTTCAAACCTATCTATCACCACAACGAAGTCTAAAAGAACGTTTTCCCTTTACTTTCAAAATGTAATCTTCACAAGAGGGAGCTTGGCTGCCGAACAATGGGCACTTGGTAATAATTATTAAACAGATGAGTTAGTATCTCCAGAAAATGCTGTGTGTAGCATAGGTACAGACGGGGCTTCCACATCACCTCTACCGTAGAGTGCTCTGGAGGCCTTAATTTTTCCTGAATTGAAGAAGTTTGTTTGTCAAATATATGCCCCAATGATATTTGATGTTTGATTTCTAGTGGTTCTTGTTGCTTTTTAAACTGTGAATTACCCTTATGATTACAGTGGTGTTCGATGCCTGGTACAAATATGTGAGCCTGACGGGGTGAAGGAGCAGGGAGTGGGTGTTTTGAAGGAGTCCACGTTGCTTCAGTTTGGCAAAACCGAGCTGATGTGGCACAGTACTTGCAGCCTGTTGCTGGTGAACATTCGGTTTTGGGAGGATAGACTGCGGTTGAGCTACTGCAAGAATCCAAGTTACAGAGAACAGGAAGCTTCGGGATTAATGCTCATTTTCTTTCCACAGGCCGGTTTCTCAAGAGGAAAAGTGCTGTGTGAAGTAAAATTATTCTTTTTACACTAGTGTTTCTTGTGTACACCATGTCAGATACTGTTCTTCCAAAAGGTGAAGAATAACATTATGGGGGGAGGGGTAGTGTGAAGAGGAGAGGAGGTAGTGGAAAGCTAAGGCTGCCATAAATGTATTTCTCATATTTTATAAGCGAGCACTTATTTTAGGTTGGGTGACCAAAAGCGGAGACCTTGCTTTGCTTCTGGACTGGTGGCAATTCGAAAACCTGGAAGCACGCCTCCCTGGCCCGCAGGATTCCGGCCTTTGTCCCTTTTCGACCCCCTATTGGCTGAGGCCGCCAGGGCCACACCTTCTTTTAGGCTGTCCCCAACTGCCGCGTGGGGGCGGGGCTTTGTGACGCACGCTCTGACGTCCCCCAGGGGTATAAAAGGCCGCTGAGGGGCTGACTCCTCCAGGAGCCGCCTGCAAGGAGGCAAGGAGGAAGCACATTAGAACTCAGCCGAAAAGGAGAAGGTGGGGCCAGTCTCCCTGCGCCCCGAGGCAGTTAGGCGACAGTTAGGACCTCAAGTTGTCTCGGTGAACGGTGGATTCTTCAAGTGTCGGGGAAGGTGGAGGGCCGCAGGAGGGGCGGCCGTGGGGCGGGCGGGCACGTCCGCCCCGGCCTCAGCTGAGCTAGTTGACCACCCCTCATACCCGCTCTCCCACATCTCACTGCCTGCTCCGCCAAACTGAAGGGCAAAGCGAGCCCAGACCCAGCGGGGCCCACAGGCCCCGGAGTCGGTCTTCAGGGAGTGGTGTGTGCCGGTTGTGTTCTCTGTGGCTCCGATTCCGTGCTCCGGCATCCTCAGCCAAAGGCACTGTTTTCCCCGCACAAGCGTTACCCCTGGAGTGGTGGGGAAAGGAAAGTTAGCAGTTTGGCGCGGGGGGGCTGGGGGTTGTAACATTTGTTAGGTTTTGACGAATATTCTTTAAAGGAGACTTTGGGGGCGGAACTATTAAGCTGTCACGTTAGACAACCTTTGATGTCTGTATTGGTGACTTCGCACATTGATATAGTTACGCTCGGTGTCACAGTATTTCTCAACTTGTGGACAATTCCTTGTATGGGGTTGCAGTGTAAAATGCTCGTTCTGGTCCTGGGGCACTAAATGGCCCCGCACATCGACAAGAAGTGGGGTGAGGGCGCTGCATGCCACCTAGTTTGAGAAATAATTAGGATCATTGCATAGCTGATTGCCCAGCAGTTGGTAGCCGCAACTGCTAAATGCCTACAGAAAGGGTCCATCATGGCTACTGGTAAGCCACTTTCAAAACCTAACCTATCTGCTCACACTAGGCTGCAAAGGGTGTCCTTTAAAAAAAAAATTACACGTGTATGTATGTATGTGTCATACATGTAATTACTGCCCGGGTCCCTTAACATTTTAGTATTGCGCCTGCCAAAGCTCCCCTACTAGTTTTTAAAGGTGGTTTCATTCAGTAAAGCTCCTGTTAGATGATATTCTGATAGTAAATTTTCATTTAGGTATTCAATGCATTTAATTATATTTTCAAAGGGTTTGCTCTAGCCATTCCAGATTTATTTTTTTCCTTGACCTTAGGGAAGATGAAATGTACTTTTTTTATTAAAAAAAAACACACACAAAATAAATGTGCTTGCAAGATAATGCTGTGTTACCTTAGTTGCTTTTTGTTAGAGATTGGCCCCTGTACAATTGCTGTACCTAAACTGCCACTTAACCCCATGGAACTCATTACTCTATTTACTGTGGGGATGTTGTTGAGGGCATGGTTCATTATACCACACACCGCTCTCCTCTGTCTGAGGACCCATGGGAGAAATTTCTCCTGAGTCTCAGTGTTCAGAATAGCTCTGATTGTCCTAAGCAACTGATTTTTTTTTTAAGCTCAGGAAACCTGAATCACTTAACCTAACTGTTGTCTGTTTTGTGATGGCCGCTTGGTAGCTCAGGGACCGATTTGACACCCTGACCTATACGGCTTGTATGGGAATACTAACCTTACCTGTGTAGCTTCAGCCTGTTTTTCCTACCATATATTTTTTCTTTATCTGGACTGATTTCTTTTTAATTTTATTGTTTACGTGTATTTGTAAACCTTCTTAAATCATATTTTGGAATGAAGCAATGTATACACACAGGGACACACAGTTCAGAGTGGCAGCCTCTGGGACTCTGAGAACTGCAGGTTAGACCATGCAACACCCTTGCTACCACTCCACATCCAGAAAGTCAGGGGATGGGGCACAGAGGAGAAAACTAGGGCAAAGGATAAGGGAGGACAGAGAGAGATGTACATGGTGGTGAGTGGTGTGATACTACATGTAACTTACACCTATTCTGGTGGTTTTAAAGAACTTAAAAATGTATTCTTAAATATGATCAATGTGTCCAGGGACATATTTAGAAAAATTGTGGGTGGGGGCATTTTCTTGAGAAACCCTGCTTTGTAACTCTACTTCGTGCATGCACAGAAAAGCCAGAGCCCATGTGGTTTGGCAGTATGTTGTTTGAACACAGATAAATGAGCTTGATATATTTTTCTTGAAATTTTCTTGCACAAAATATTTACTGAATTTTACAGAAACAGGTTTCATTTGGTTGCTTTTTTTGCTCTTTGTTTTTAATATTCTGGGGCTCCTGGGAGGGCTTTTTAAAAAACTACCATTAAGAATTAGCTCATTTTGCTAGAAAAAATACTGACAAAACTAAAGCTAATGATTTTAGTAGGGGATAGATTTGTTCTTTGAAGCTATAGTTAACTCATAGTAAATGTTTTAAGAAAAACTAATACACTATTTATAAGACTTTGTTTTTTCTTCATTACAGTCGAGATTATAGATATCCTGCCAAAATGTTTTCTTCAAAGCCCAGACTTGTCATACCTTACGGCCTCAAGACTCTGCTTGAGGGAGTTAGCAGAGCCGTTCTCAAAACCAACCCGCCAAATATCACCCAGTTTGCAGCAGTTTACTTCGAAGAACTTATTGTGTTTAGAGAAGGTTTGTAGTTGCTTTAGATTATAGATTTGTTGCTGTGAAAAAGCATTTTAAGTTGGGAGATTTTTGTATCTGACTTCCTGTATTTATCCCTTCAGGGAATGCTTGTCTGGATATAAAAGATCTGGTTAAAAAATTTCATCAGGTTAAAGGTAAGTACCACAAGTGGTAGTGATTTAATAACACTAGTTATAAGTTATTGCATCAGCAATAGCACATACTCAAACCTAAGAAGAATGCCACACGTATTTTGTTTAAATAATCCTACTGTTTATGTTTAAATAATCACATGGAAGGTTTATTTTTGATTATTGAATCACATTTTTTAAAAAAATTGGGACTGACATTTGAGATTCTAAATCTTAAAAAGGCAAAAATAGGAAACATCTTTTGCAAACCATTTGGTACAAGGAGACTTAAAACAGTATCATTTTTCCAGTGCGTTGGCCTGTCTTTTGGGAAGTACATGCATTTGAAGAGAATTGAGTTTTGTAGTAATAAAGACTCAATTAAAATGAAACACATCACTTAGGAGAGCTGTATAAGCTCTCCTGTCCCAGCATGCTGGTTTAACTGCAGCCCAGGTTGGAGGACAGGAAATCAATCAGTTGTCACTGGCCGTCTTTTCTGTCTGCCCCTCTATGTGATGAAGGGAGAGTTTTCACAGGAAGTGGCCTCCTCCGGCCTCTCTGGCATAAGGCTGCATATCCACTTTGAAAAAGGTTGTTTTACGTGTATATATGTGAATGTCTACCGTATGTGAATGTGAAACCGAATGGACAGATGAGCAATGACAAAGAGGGGTAGAAATGAGCAAGTTCAAGTTTAGATGCTGAAAATTTGGGAAGGTCACTATAAGCAAAAGAACATGTATTGGTCAAGTCCTAAGGACAGGCAAACATGTCTAAAAGAATGATTAAAAATAAAAGCGTTTAGCAGAATTTTGTGGAGAAAATGGAGACTCATGGTTAGAGTGGGAAATAAACTAAGTCATTCTTGCTACATCAGGCTGACCAACATTTTGGAGTGATCACAGAGAAAACAAAGGTAGGAGCAATGTGTCTCAGCCACTCTGGTACTCTGCCATTTTGGTGCTGCTAATAGACAAGGTAGGCAGAAATCAGGAATAAGACCTGGGAAAAATGTAAAAATCATGATAGTTTAGACCTGCAGTGCAATAGACATCCAAAACAGAAAGCGAGATTGAGAATGACAAGAGCCAGCAGTTTGAAGGGCCCTGATGGCATTCTCAGCTTACCATGGAAACAGGCCTGGGATTTGCTAACCACCAGCAGGGTGGGTATCCAGACAAGTGCTAGAACATGGACCCTATCCCTGTCCTCATGCCTGGTTTCCCAGGAAGTCAAGGCTATTATTGCCTTTGTACTGGCACCCTCTATACCAAAAGCTATGTTTCAGAGATATGGGAGTGTGCTCGCCTAAGACTTTTGAGAATGATATAAAGTCAGTGACTCTTTATGGGGGAAGCTAAGTAACTGGTAGCTTGAAAATAATTTTTATTTATTTATTTACTTTTATAGAGAGGGGAAAGGAGGAAGAAAGGGAGAGAAACACTGATGTCAGTCACCTGTTGCACACTCCTAACCTTCCTAACCAGGAACCTAGCCTGCAGCCCAGGCATGTGCCCTGACCAGAAATCGAACTGGTGATGTTTCGGCTCACGGGCTAATGCCCAGCCCATTGAGCCACACCAGTCAGGGCAGCAAATGGTAGCCTTTGAGGATAATTTGTTTACTGAAGAATTCACCCACCATTCAACATAGCTAGTAGACTAAATCAACGTGGATTTTGGTCCAGCTAGGTTAATGTCTTTGAATCTCAGGGTTCAGAATTAACATCTTGAACCAATGGATCAGCCTTGCTCTCAGCGTAGGTAAGGGCTAGGAGAATCTGCCGCTTTTCTCCTTTAATAACTACAGATATCAAGGAGATTGACGTAGTGGGCAGATAAGCCCAGAAGGTAGCTCATGGTATGGCTGTAGAAATGACTTTCTCTTTAGGCAGTAGAGTAGAAATGAATATTGCTTGTTCTAGTTTTCCAGGGAGATGGGAAGGTAATATGGAGGTATGACCAGAAAATAAAGAGTCTAATGTTACCGTCTAATATCAGTCTGGCTCATTTGTCTGTTTGCCTTTCATTGTCAAACGGACACCCAGCATCTAGGAACTCAGGTGCTGTCACAGAGACAATACAACTCTCCAGGAAAGCATCACTCTGGGCCAGAGCGGGACTGTCTGGGGATATATAGGTGCCATCAGGTTTCCGCATGGTATGGGCATTTCCTCCCGAAGGACATCCTCCTACCTTCTGACTGGTTTAATTTTCCAACTGCTAGTCCTGTGGGAGCTCTGGGTAAATTTGGTGCATGGTCATTCAGTTCTCTACAATGCAAATGCTAGGCATAAATGCCAGGTGGCATCTTAATAGGATTTCCCTTATGTGGATCCCAGTTTTAAATATGGGTGGTGGCACTTGGAATACCCTACATGTTTTACTGCTCCCAAGGGTTGAGGCTTTCCCAGGCTTTCAATGACTTTCAGTATGGGAAGGTTAGCCATTCTTTGGGCACTGAGTCAAGAGATCTTTTTCTTGGTCTTTCAGTCTCTTCAGCATGAGTGAGGCTAGATTAGCCTAAAGACAAGCCCAGGTATGGGGACCTGGTGATGTGGGCAAGAGGTAACTACCATCCCTCATGCGTCGATCCCGGCTCATCTCCCAGATATCAGACATGAGCATGAGAGACATGTATCCAAAGTTATTCCCAGGCTGGTTAGTTCACTGCCTGGCAGCATTACTATTATCAAGATGCCCATATGCATGGGAAGCATGGAGATAAGTACATATCTTTTGTTATATCTAAACTCTTCATCCTGGGATTTTTCCTAGAAGGAGCCCCATTTTTGGGGGTGTCTTTACTAGAGGACCAATAGTATTTATCCATCTTTCCATCGACTTCAAAACTTTATATAGAGTCAGGTGATGGATGAGGGAGGAGGAGAAGGAACAGACAGGGGAGCTGAATCTCCTCACTTCTCTGTTGTCTCTCATCTTCCCCCCCAGTTTCCAGAGCCTGGGGTCTTTACGATGGCCCGTGACTCTGTCCAAGCCCGTGTTGTGGCACTTCACCCACACACGCCCATTTGCAAAGCAGCTCATGCTGTAAAACACTTTCTTGGATCCTCCTCTTGTTTTCCTGCAATTTGGTTAAAGATATCTCACTACCATATGAATCAATGAAAGCTCTGCCATTGCATAGTCTTCTTAGGAGAGTTTCTAATAAAAATGAATCATTAATTGAGGGGATTTTATAAACTCAGGTGATATGTGAAGTTCCACTACTTAATATATTCTAGGAAAAGAAGGAAGAAATAAGTAGAATTTATTGAGTGCTTGTTTTAGCCTAGGCACTTACAATAATTTTGCCACTTAAGCTTTTAAGGTAAGTGATATGATTGCAACTTTACTCAACAGAACTCAGATGCCTGGGAGTGATTAAATAAGTTGTAAGCATCTCAGTACTAATTGGTAGAGTTTAAACTTAGATCTTCCCAGTAACATGGCTCACGCTCTCCCCACAATAGAGTAACGTTCTAGGACCCCTCTGGGAAAACCTTACATTCTTGAATTGAACGAGTGAAGGGAGAGGAATCTCAGCTTCCTTTCCCCACGTCGTCTCCCCCTATTTTACTTCCTCCTCCCACCACCTTCTTAGCTCAGAACCTGAGGCCCAGATTGGGCTAGTTCTGACCTTGTCACCACCCAGTGAAGAGGGCACTGGTTTCTCCTCCAGAGTGGCAAGTCGAGATGTCAACCCCACCATCACCCTCCATTCTCCTGAGCCTAATGGAGCCCAGTTTCCAGAGTCAGCCCTCCTTGGCTTCCAACACAGGGAGGAAATAGTCACCTCTTTTGAAGAATCAAGAGTACCTAGCCCTTCTGAATCCCTGAGTGACCCTGGTAACTTTTCAAACTGATCTGAACATTCCTGGGGCCATACAACAGTCATGGACTGCTGCCAATCACTGGGCCCGGTCTTGAGTCCTTTGCAGCACCATGGAGTTATACGTATCATCAAATAGTGTCTTGAGTTTACTGATATTAAATAATCATAATCATGTTTTTTGTTTCTCATGCCAAAGTCTATTTTTATACATTCTTTTTAGTTTGTCATGCTTTTTAAAGAAACTAAGGAGTATATCTATTTTGGGGCTAAAATACTAAATTTGGGGACACTGTGGTGGTACTCTGTACTTACCAGGGCCTTTCCTTCAGGTGAGACTAATACTGATTCCTTAAACCAGGATGGGCATTGTACCAAAATGACCCTTTTATTTCTTGAAGTCTTGCATTTGCCTATGCAAGGTAGTTAATTTCATTACCAAAGAAGGAATTCCATTAAGTTTGAAAAAGGTTTGAATGATTATCTGCTTATGTTGTTGGGAGGAGGGCTTAGGTCCTTCATGCTTTCCCATTCTGGTAAGATTAACCAGATTAGTCCACACTAAAGAAGGCAAGTAAATCATTGAGTAATGGCACAGTCAAGAACTGGGGTCAGACGAGGGACAGAAACACAGATTTAGGGTTAAGAGAGGAGGGGGTGGCCCTGGCCAGGAAGCTCAGCTGGTTGGAGGATCGTCTGTACAGCACACGGAAAGGCTGCG
>PVKM010037641.1:0-14377 GCA_004027735.1 Carollia perspicillata | reverse complement strand
GATTGGTTGCCTCTCGCATGTCCCCAAGTGGGGACCTGGCCATCAACCCGGGCATGTGCCCTGACTGAAATCGAACCAGGGACCTCTTGGTTCACAGGCCAGCACTCAATCCACTGAGCCACATCAGCCCGAGATCTCTCCCTCTCTTTCTCCCTCCGTTCCCCTCTCTCTAAAAACAAATATATAATCTTTTTGAAAAAACATATTAGAGCCCTGGCTTGTGTAGCTCAGTGGATTGAGCAGGGGCTGTGAACCAAAGGGTCACCTGTTTTATTCCCAGTCTAGGGCACATGCCTGGGTTGTGGGCCAGGTCCCCAGTGGGGGACACATGAAAGGCAACCACACATTGATGTTTCTCTCCCACTCTTTCTCCTTCCCTTCCCCTCTCTCTAAAAATAAATAAATAAAATATTAAAAATAAAAATTAATGAATAAATCATTAAAAAATATAAAATAAATTCTTGAAAACACAGCGCACGCATGGGATCTGGCCCTGGCTGGGTAGCTCAGTTGGTTACAGCATCCTCTCAATATGCCAAGACTGCGCATTTGATCTCCAATCAGGGCATATACAAGGAGCAACCAATGAATGCATAAATAAGTAGAACAAAGTAAAACAACAAATTGACGTTTCTTTCTCTCTTTTTTTTTTAGATTTTATTTATTTATCTTTAGAGGGGAAGGGAAGGAGAGAGGGAGAGAAATATCAATGTATGGGTTGCTTCTCATGTGTCCCCCACTGGGGACCTGTCCCGAAATCCAGTCATGTGCCCTGACAGGGAATCGAACTGGTGACCTTTTGGTTCGCAGCCCGCGCTCAATCCACTGAGCTACACCAGCCAGGGTGCACCACAGTTTTTTGATCCACTCACTTACTGTTGGGCATTTAGGCTGTTTCCATCACTTGACTATTGTAAATAAAAGTTGAGATACTCTTGACACAATTATTTTTTTAATACAACCAGTCTTTTGATGAATATTAAACAGAGATCTTTTTTTCCCATAACTGCTTAATGCAGACCCAATATCTTCTGGGTTCATTTCTTGTTTTTTGTTTACAGTATACATAGTACAGTATATATAGAGAACGGGATGTACAATACATATAACAGTTTGATCTATGAGATCAGTGTCCCCACTTAGGACTTGCATGCCCAGTTCCCATCGTATGGGGCCAGGCCACAGTAATGTCTTTAGCTGTGAAATGGTGTCTGCACTCTAGGAGTTAACACCTTGGTAATTATTACAAGGATGCTTTTTTAACTGATCACAAAACATTGTTTCTAAATCGTTTTTTTGTTCTGATAACTTAATATTTAAATAATATTTAGAATCCTGTATAAACGACCTCCTCCAAAGGTGAAGAAAAAATAAACCCAAGCTATAATTTATTTATAATAATTAATAATGTAGAGGTTCTAAATAGACCTTCCAACTCTTATTATGCCTTTTGTGCAAACATCTGCCATCTGCTATAAGCCTAATATTCATGTAATACCAGTTGAAATAAACAGTATTATTTGTTGAGTTAACCAGATTTAGATGAACATTATCTTCTATTTAGTATTATGTTCGTATTGCTGTGATTGTTATTTAACTTAATATTTTTGTTTGTTTTTTTAAGATTTTATTTATTTTTTAGAGAGAGGGAAAGGGAGGGAGAAAGAGAGGGAGAGAAACATTGATATGAGAGAGAAAGATGGATTGGTTGCCTCTCGCATGTCCACAATTGGGGACCTGGCCGGCAAACCAGGCATGTGCCCCAATCGGGGATCAAACCTTCGACCTCTCAGGTTGCAGACAGGCATTCAACCCACTGAGCCACCCCAGCCAGGGCTTAATTTTTTAAATGTAAAATCTCTATAGTATCTTCTGTGCCTCACTCAGGGATATGGGGGATCAGATAATATACAAATAAAAAAATTTTACAAACTCTTAATTAAATATTACATAACAATTAGATGTAACAAGTTAGCATTCAAAACATTATTTACAAATATCTTACGAACAAAATATCCATTTTTCATTTCTAAAGAAATATCTTGCTCATTTTTTAATTTTTCTTTAAAAAATTTTCTCCTGGCCCTGGCTGGTGTAGCTCGGTGGATTGAGCGAGGGCCTGTGAACCAGATGATCACGGTTCAATTCCCAGTCAGGGCACATGCCTGGGTAGTGGGCCAATTCCCAGCAGGGGACGCAGGAGAGGCAACCATACATTGATGTTTCTCTCCTTCTCTCCTCCCCTTCCCCTCTAAAGATAAATAAATAAAGTCTTTAAAATTTTTTTCTCTCTTTTTATTTCTAGTATCAATCCAATGTTCTGTTTCTTGATGTTTTTAATTTTTAAAGTTTTTCTATTACAGTTTACATTCAATATTATTTTGTATTAGTGGTTAGACAATCATATACTTTACAAAGGGTACTCCTTGATATTTCTAATAGGTTTATTAATTCTTAATCTTTGCCTAATTACCAACCAAACCTTCCCTCTTCTTCTGGTGAATCATAACCCCTTTTAGTCCCTTTCAAGACCTTGGGTATATTATAATTAAGGTAGATACACTTGGGAAAGGTTTTATCTAAGAATAAAGGGAATGTTTGAACAATGGATTAGAGAGGAAAAAAGAAGTCAATAATGATGGTGTTCAAATGTGAAATTAGCCCACCATCAGTGTGCCAAGTACTTTCATTGTTTTTCCAGCAGTGGGAAGGTGTTCAGTCATCCTCGCCCTTTCCCCAGACTCTAGGGAGCGTTCTGGCCAGGCTGTGCATTGTACCTGGGGCCTTTGACTGACTTCATCCATTCCGGCAAATTGTGCTCTCCAATCCCAAATGAACTCAGATGGGTCCCGGGGTAATGAATAAGTAAGGAGCAACGGGAAAGAATCTGAGCACCTATTAAATTCAGTAAAGGCTGAGAAACAGTCTCTGTCCTTCAGAAATGTATAATAATGGCTGACATTTATCGAATATTCCTTCGGTACCAAATGCTGTGCTCAACACAATAGATTACTTCACTGGACACTGGCAATGCCCTGTGGTAAGCAGCTTAGAGGGCCCCATATACTAAAAAGACTCAAAAAGGTTAAATAACTGAGCCAAGGATACACAGAGGACAAAATCCATATTCTAATCTAAGTCTGTCTGTGTCCTAGCCTGAATTCTTAACTACTGCTGTCTATTTTTAGACTACAGGCAGATATAGTAAATGAATGAAATACCAAGTGCACTCAGGTATAACACCAACGTATAGTATGAGAAGGTTGAAGATGAAGCAGGAACTTTTCATGGAGGTGGTAGATTTGCAATTAATATTAAAGAATGGATGGAATTTAGAAAATAAAATAACATGAGAGGAACTCTCTTAGCCTTCTAATACTTCTGATCAAAGGCATCCTTTTAGGAAAAAAAACATTATGAGTATAGTGAGCATACATTCATTCTTTAAAAATGTATAGAAATGAGCTCATACTATGCATATTATTCTTATCAGTCCCTTAATGATGGACATTTAGGTTGTTTCTTCTATTTTTGCTATGTTTGTTGCTTGGCATGTTGTTATGAGTATATTTTTAAGGCAGATTCTTAGTAAAATTATCATAAAACATCTGTGCACCTAAAATTTTTATACATATTGCCAATTTACCCTCCAAAAATGGCACCACCGTTAATTTTGGTGGAAAGTAGCATTTTAAGCTGTTTTGATATGCATATTAATTATGAACAAAGTTGGGTATCTTTTCACATTTTTATTAGCCATTTGCATTTATCTTTCTGCAAACAATATCATTTGCATTTCCACAATTACATCCTATGCGGTTTTTCCCTTATCCTCTTATACAAGTGCTTTGTAAATGAAAGAAAAATGACTTTTGTTATGTGTATTACAAATATTTCCCTGGTTTGCCTTTTGACTGTGACATCTTTTTATATAGTTGTTATACTGGTTTTGTTTTCACGTGGTCAAAATTATCAATTTTTTCTATTTCTAAAGATTTTACTTATTTATTTATTTTTAGAGAGAGGAGAAAGGAGAGAGATAGAGAGGGAGAGAAAGATGGATGTGGGAGATATACAGTTGCCTCCCTCTCTCGAGCCCTCATCCAAGGACCTGGCCAGTAACCCAGGCATGTGCCCTGACCGGGAATCAAACTGGAGATCTTTTGGTTTGCAGGCTGGCATTCAGTCCACTGAGTCACACCAGTCAGGACTCAATTTTTTCTTTATGTTTTCAGTGTTATAAAATCGGTGGTGAGAAAAGCCTCCCACACACCAAGACAGATAGAGACATATATGTACGTACACATTCTTCCCATAGCAAAATTTCTTTATTTATCTCTAGCACAGTCCTCAGTATGCTAGGGCTGTCTGGGGCTTTCCATTTCAGGGGCTCATTAAGGCTCTACTTCAAGGTAGTCTATGCACTCCAGCCCTAGGGCAGTGGGGTGGGTGTAGGGGTGGGGGTGGGTCATCATTTTCTCATGCCCCTTTCAATGCTGAGAGGCCTTCTGGGACTCACTAAGCTTCAGGCTTTTCACTTGTTTGGTAGCCCCAGGCCATTGTTTTCCACCCAGAGCTGAAGTCTTTCTCCGCCCTACTCCTGCAACCTTGCAACCTTTCCCTGCAGGCTCCCAACGCCCCCTTGTTACCTTTTATCTGCTTCTTTGGTGCCTGGGATCTCTCTGGTTCTAGGCATCCTAGGAAATCCCAGAATCACAGTGGCCCCATGAGTATTTCTGAGGGTACTTAGGTACTGGGCAAGGGAGGTGGGGAAAAAGGACCCATGATCCTCCTGAATCCTGCTGCAATCTCAGGCACCTGGTCATACAGCTTTTTTTTTTTTTTTTTTGGTCATACAGCTTTGAACCGAAGCCGAGTTGGGTTGGACCTCTGACAATTCAGATTCTCAGTAAAAATTGTGAGCAGATATTTTGATTTTATAGTTCAGTGTTCATGACTTGGTCAGGAGTTAGTCTCCCCAATCCTCCAGTCCTACCAAGCCAGACAGAATCATTGACCTAAATAGTGAAAACATGATGCTTTGTAAAAAAAAATTCATTTCAGGGCGTGAGAGAGAAATCACTGATTTGTTGTTCCACTTATTTATGCATTAATTGGTCAGTTCCTGTATGTTGACTAGGGATGGGAAAACACACCCTTTCACTAAAGAGAAAATCTCAGCATGTCCTCAAGTAAGGATTAAAGAAAAATAGTTGTTTAATATTTTTATATTTGTAAATTTTCTAGGTTTCCATCTGTAGTTGATTTCTAGCTTAATTCCATTGTGATTGGTAAAGATATTTTGTATGATTTCAATCCTTTTCTAAGGCTTTATTTGTTTATTTTTAGAGGGAGGGGAAGGAAAGGAGAGAGAGAGAGAAAAAAAAACATCCATGGCCTGAAACCCAGGAATGTGCTCTGACTGGGAATCCAACCGGCCACCTTTCACTTGGCGGGAGGCCGCCCAGCCCACTGAGCCACACCAGGCTGGGCTTCCTTTAGCATTTCTTGTGGGGCAGATTTACTAATAATGAACTCCCTCAACTTTTGTTTATCTGGAAATGTCTTTGTTTCTCCATTATTTTTGAAGGATAGTTTTACTGGATGTAGAATTCTTGGTTGATAGATTTTTTTCCTTTCAAGATTTTAGATATGTCACCCTACCGCCTTCTGGTTACTAGTAAGTGGCTTTTCTCTTGTTGCTTTCAAGATTCCCTGTTCGTCTTTGGGTCTGGCAATTTTACCATCATTCATCTTTATATGGACCTCTCTGAGTTTTTCCTTCCTGGAATTCATTGAGTTTCTTGGATGTGTTTATTTTTGTCTTTCTTCAAATATGGGAAGTTTTCAGACACTATTTCTTCAAATATTTTTCTGCCCCTTTCTCTCTTTTTTCTTTCTTTCTAAATTCCTATGTTTTTGTTGTTACTCTTGATAGTGCCCCACAGTCCCACAGGCTTTACTCATTTTCTTTCATTCTTTTTTCTTTTTTCTTTTCACACTGATTTTTTTCAATTGCTTTATCTTCAAATTTGATGACCATTTCCTCCTGTTCAAAGCTACTGTTAAATGCATCTAATAAATGTTTCATTCCAATTATTGTATTTCTATTTGGCTCCTTTTGATAATTTCTATCTCTGTATTAATATTTTCACTTTGTTTATATTGTTTTCCTGATTTCTTTTAGTTTTTCCTGTCCACATTTTCCTTTAGCTCATTGTACATATTTAAAATAGTTGATTTAACATCTTTACTAGTAATTACAATATCTTGGCTTCCTCAAGGATGATTATTCTTTTTTTCCTGTGAATAAGCCATGCTATTCTGTTTCTTTGCATGCTTGGTAATTTTTTTATTAAGAATAGGACATTCTGAGTATCATAATGTGGAAGCTCTGAGTATTATAATGTGGAAAATCTGATTCTGTCACTCCTTAGGGATTGTTGATTTTGCTTGTTCAGAGTTTGTGTCCTTTCCAAACTATTTTCATAAGGTGTGTATTCCTCATTACATGTGGTTTCTATGCTATGATCTCTGCAGTCAGCCAGCAACCTGGAACAATTCCCACCTTTTCCACCAAAATAGAAGGTTCTAGTCCCATAAATTTTCCACAGATCCCTCCAGGGAAGCGGCTGTTGCCTAAGGAGGGCAAAACCAAGGCAAAGATCTTCACTAGTCCCTTAGAAAACCACCAGACCAACCCACATGCTCAACCCACAACTTTTTCACAAGCCCAGATATTTAAAGACAAGATTGCCACTGACCACTCTGGCACCAACCCAGCCACTCCCAGAGCACAGGCTGCTCTCCTCGCAGTCCCAGTGGGGGCTGAGGAATGGGCAGTATAGCTGGTTTGTGTACACTGGTTATGAGAAATCAGCAGGCTGTCCCTCTCAAGCACTCTCTTGGTTGTTATACATGTTTGGTTAGTTTCCAGAGTTTTGAAATTGTTGATTATAATTGTTCTTTCCCGTTCAAAGTTTGCTTCAGTGGAGGAGGAACTGACTCCTAGAGCTTCCTGCTTCACTATTTTGCATGACTCAGAATGGATCTTTTTGGTCATAGGAATTTTTTCCCCAGCTTTATTGAGATATATTTGATATATAACATTGTGCAAGTTTAAGGTGTATACCATAATAATCTGATATATGTATATATTGCAAAATGATTACCACAGTAAGGTCAGTTAACACATCTATCACTTTACACAGTAACCTTCTTTTGTGTTTGTGAGAACAGAGTGGATTTTTAAAAATCAACTTAAGTGCACTCATTTTAAGAATAGAGTTCTAGCCCTGGCTGGTGTAGCTCAGTGGATTGAGCATGGGCCTGTGAACCAAAAGGTCACCAGTTCGATTCTCAGTCAGGGCACATGCCTTCTTTGTGGGACAGGTCCCAGCAGGGAACGCACGGAGAGGCAACCACACATTGATGTTTCTCTCCCTCTCTCCTTCCCTTCCCCTCTAAAGATAAATAAAAATAAAATCTTTAAAACAGATTATATTTTTTTTAAAGATTGTATTTAAACATCCCCTCGTGCATCTCCTGCTGGGACCTGTCCCACAACCCAGGCATATGCCCTGACTGGGAATTGAACCACGGTTGTTGGGTTCGTAGGTCTGCGCTCAATCCACTGAGCTACACCAGCCAGGGCAGGAGGGTTTTTTTTTTTTAAGATTTTATGATTCACCAGGATTCATACCAGTGACTTTTCACTTTGCAGGATGATGATGTCCAACCAACTGAATCACACCAGTCAGGGCTTATTTTACTTTTTCAATGTTAATTTCTTGATAACAGAGTTCTCACCTCATACGTTTTTTAAAGATTATTTATTTATTTACTTTTAGAGAGAGGGAAAGGGAGGGGGTAAGAGGGAGAAAAATAGAGAGAGAAACACACCAGCTAGGGCTCATCTCACACAGTTTTTGGTCCTCAGGCCTGAGGCAGTGCAAGTGCCTGTAACCTGGCCGATGTCCCATAAAGTAAGTATTGGCCAGTTGTTGCATAGGTCCCTTGTCACCAGATTTTCCGACTGAGAGAAGCCAGAAATTTGGATTTGGGTAGAACTCTCCTCATTTTTAATCATATAAATATTCAGAGTTCAAAGATTAAACAAACGGTAAAATAAATGACAGGAAGGAGTTTACAAATGAACATATTGAAATAGTACTAACTTCTTCACATGCAGAACTGACTGATTTGGGATTTCTGAAAACATCCCTGGACCTCATTTTCCAAAAGCAATCTTCTGTGTGTTCACCTACTTACATTTAGCACCCCAGCATTGTTTAGCAAACAAACAAAAGAGTAAATGAGAAGGTGCTAACTAGAAAATGAACTATCGGGAAAATTTTGTCTCTGTCTGTGTAGTTGTTCATTTTTAAAAAGTATTTGTTGCTAAACGACAGAAAACTGTACTTGAATAACAATTAAAATAAAATAAATAAATAAAAATAAAATAAATAAATAAAAAGTATTTGTTGCCCTGGCAGGTGTGGCTCTGTGGATTGAGTGCCGCCTTGCAAACTGAAGGGTCACTGGTTCAATTCCCAGGCAGGGCACATGCCTAGGCTGCAGGCCAGGTCCCTGTTTGGGGGTGTGCAAGCAGAAATTAACCAATCAATGTTTCTTCAGCACATCAGTGTTTTTCTCCCTCTCTTTCTCCTTCCCTTCCCCTCTCTCTAAAAATAAATAAACTCTCTTTAAAAAAGTATTTGTTCATTTTTATTGAAACACATTTGACATATAACATTGCGTAAGTTTAAAATGTACAACATTATACATTTACGTATTATAATGTGAGTGGCATTGTAGCATTAGTACCTCTATTACATCGCATAAGTATCAATGTCTTTTTGGGGGTGTGAATAATTAAGATATTGTCCCTTAGGTAGTTTGATATATTTGTTTCTTCATTAAATAAAAATGTAAGAACAATTTGAAAGAATTATATAGGGCAAAATTCTAAGATACTGATCAATTAAAATAGATACCAGTAATTTTATAGATTACCCTAAAAGACAACAGGTCCAAAATGTTGACTAAGTTAAAGAAAACCATTCATTTAATAAAGGAGAATTAAAAACTGAAAACAAATTTTATTTTATTGTCCCCACTCCTTGGTTTACAAAAGATAAAGCACAAATGAATGAAAATCCATTATTTAATGTGGAAAAGATGCTGAAATTTGTTTCCATCGCATTTTTTTGTTGTTGACGTAGTTTTTGTTTTATGTAGTTTTGATTCTGTTGATGCAATCAGACGAGCACAGATTTTGAGCAGTTTCATACATTTTCAAAGTCAGCACATCTTGTGTCCAGAACCCAGATGAAGAAGAACAGCGACATCTCAGAAACCGCTCCCACCCATCGAGGCCACTGCCTCCACCTCTGATCCTGTTGCCCCAAAATCCTCTCCGACAAACCCAATTGGTCTGTTTCTGAACTTTATATCAATAAAATCATGGCCTGTATAAACTTTGTATCCTTTTTTCTCACTCAATATTATGTTATGGGATTCATCCATGTGGTTGTAAGTAGCAATAATTTGGTTTCATCATGTTTTGGTGATAGGTTTGATTCTCATAAAAACATAAAGTATAGGTGCTAATTTCTAAACTGCCTTATTCTGGATAGTACCGTGAGGTAAAATACAGAGCGCAATTTTTAAGAGACTTTATTTATTTACTTTTAGAGAGAGGGGAAAGGAGGGAGAAGGAGAAAAACGATGTGAGACAGAGACGTTGACCGGTGGCCTCTCACAAGCCCCAGCCGGGAATGAACATGCAGCCCCAGGCACATGCCCTGACCCGATGACCCTGCCGTCTGTGGGGAGGACGCCAGCCCACGGAGCCGCACCAGTCAGGGCTAGAGCACTGTTTTATCTCTTCTGTGACTTGAAAAAGGAGCAGAAAACAAGTAACACTTGGCCCCAGATAAAAGGTTTACTTTGTTTTCAAGTGAAGTGAAATGATCTCTGATCTATTTCTTGACATATTGAAGACAAGCATAGGAAATTAAAGGTTTTATTTAAAATCTGACTAGGAAATTTCACTCTCTTGACGTTTCAGAAAACAAAACGGCTTTCTGGTGGTTCTTCTCCTTCAGAGAAGGCCAGTAAGCAGGGGCCATGGGGCCCAGCCAAAATGGCGCGATCCCAAAACCCCACTTCCAGAAGGACAGGCAGGGGCTCGTTGCCATATGGTTTGACCAGGAGGGCTGCAGACGTGAGGACTGTCAAGCCAAAGCTGCAGCATCGCCCCTCAGCTTGCCCTGCCTACGGACCCATCGGACCCACAGGGAGGATCCCCACGGAGAAGCACCACACTGAAGTGAGCCTGAGTTGTCAGGGGCCGCAGCTGGGAGGAGTGAAGGATGGCCGAGTCCACAAAAAGGTGGCCCAGACCATCGGGCTCTCTGTGGATCTGAATAGGAGGAGTAAGTCCACCCACCAAGTCCTTGCTGGCCAACTGAAGGGGTATCGTTCCAAGTTCATCCTCTTCCCCAGGAAGCCCTCGGCCCGCCAAAAGGGAGACGGTTCTGCTGAAGAACTCAAGCAGACCACCCAGCTGACAGGACCAGTCCTTCCCCTCCAGGGGTGTCCTACCTTTTGGTGTCTCTGGACCACACTGCAAGAAGAAGAGTTGTCTTGGGCCATACATTAAACATATTGTGACACATAATCACAAAAAAATCTCATAATGTTTTAAGTAAATTCACGATTTTGTGTTGGGCCGCATCACAGCCATCCTGAGCCACAGACTGGACACCCGTGGAAGGACAAAGCCCGAGTCATCACAGAGAAGAACTTCAAAGCCTTGGCCGGTCTTCCCATGGCCCGCGTCAATGCCTGGCTCTTTGGCATCCAGGCACAAAGAGCCGAGGAAGCTGCACAACAGGATGTGGAAAAGAAGAAATAAAGTGCCGTTGGCAACTTCTGATAAAATTAAAAATAATAATAATAAAGTAAACAAAATGGAAAAGCTTATTTACAATAAATAGCTGGACATCTTCTACATTCCAGTTGTGTTCTAGGCACCAACAGAGACACTAAATTTATAAACTGACATGGAACATTATTTTAGCTCAAATGTATGGTGGCCACATAGTCCAACTCAAATTCTAGCAAAAGTGCAAGCAGTGCTTGCCTAAACCTAGTTAATAAAATCAACCAGATTTTTCTATTTTAAAATACAAAACACAGCCTTGGCTGGTGTGGCTCAATGGATTGAGTACCGGCTTGAAAACCGAAAGGTCACTGGTTCAATTCCCAGCCAGGGCACATGCCTGAGTTGCAGGCCAGGCCCATGGTTGGGGGCGTGTGAGAGGCAACCGACCGATGTATCTCTCACACACAGATGTTTCTCTCCTTCTCTTTCTCCATCCTTTCCCTTCTCTCTAGAAGTAAATAAAATCTTTTAAAAAATAAAATAAAGCACAAAACACAGCTGTGACTGAAGGCCTCCCGTCAAACCATTCCCTTCGATCCATAGCTGGCTGTCTCCTTTGAGCTGAGGAATACTATGGTTCTGAGGATTTGGTCTCTCTGGGGTGAAGGGAGGAACTTTTTAAATGACAGCCAAAAGAGGAGAACTTGAGTGAGGCTTTGAAGGATGCATGGAATTTGCCTAGCAAAGGAGGTGGGGGAGGGGTATTGAAGGCAAAGAGAAGGTGGGTACCCGCGGCACATACTGGTGCATGCTGGTGCAGACAGCAGAGGAGAAGAAAGACAGCTTGTGTTCACTCATTCATTCATGTTTCCATCCAGTATATATATATTTTCCACTGTTGCTCAGCTTTTCTCCTGGATAAGCTCCCTGAAGACAGCAGCTAAGCTTCATTCAGTGTCCTGCCCTCTGAGCCTAGGACAGTGCCTAGCTCACAGCACACATTTGGTGTTTGTTACCTGAGTGAATGAAGGTAGAACACAGGCTTTGAAACTTTAGATTTAAGTTTGCCACATCCTGCCTTTAAGATCTTCCGAATCAGCCCTGGCTGATGTAGCTCAGTGGATTGAGCGCAGGCCTGTGAACCAAATTATCGCAGTTCGATTCCCAGTCGGGGCACATGCCTGGGTTGCGGGCCGGTTCCCGGCGGGGGACTCATGAGGGGCAGCCATACATTGATGTTTCTCTCCCTCTCTCCTTCCCTTCCCCTCTAAAGATAAATAAATAAAATATTAAAAAAAAAAAAAAAGATCTTCCGAATCAGCCCTGGCTGGTGTGGCTCAGTGGATTGAGCGCTGGCCTCTGAACCAAAAGGTTGCTGGTAATTGATTCCCAGTCAGGGCACAACAGTCGCTGTGTCTCTCCCTCTCTTTCTCCCTCCCTTACTGTCTCTCTAAAAATAAATAAATAAAAATCTTTAAAACACACACACACACACACACAGAAAAAACAAAACTTCAGCATCATAGCCCAAACTCTTGGAGTCACATTTTTCTCATCTGCGAGTTGGGAAGGAGAATATCTATTTCTTAGGGAAGCGATGAGAATTTATTCAGCAAATTAATTTTGACCTACCATATTGCTTAGCAGGCATTCAAGGAACATTTCGTTGCTATGTTTAGGGATGTGCTAGGTACTGTGGGGGAGGCAGAGGGAAATATGGCACTGCCCTTGGCCTCAAGGAGATTACAGACTTGTGGGAGGACGGCAAATAGGTTCTAATACGGTAGGACCAAGGCAACTATAATGAGAACCCGGGCAGGAACACTTGAGTCAGGCTTTGAAGGATGCATGGAACTTTCCTAGCAAAGGAGGTGGGGTAGGGGGTGTTGAAGTCAAAGAGAAGAGCATGTCAAAGAAACAGAAGTGTCAAAATGAACAAGTCACAGAGGGAAGGGCAAAGAGTTTGTGCGGGCTGGGG
The DNA here is from genome assembly GCA_004027735.1 of Carollia perspicillata. Classification (NCBI taxonomy): domain Eukaryota; kingdom Metazoa; phylum Chordata; class Mammalia; order Chiroptera; family Phyllostomidae; genus Carollia; species Carollia perspicillata. The sequence goes on along the minus strand of PVKM010037641.1, from coordinate 1,508 downwards.
CTCAGGGCCAGGAGCAGATCAGAACTCGGGGCTGGAGAGAGACTTTGGTCTGACACATGGGCCTGCTGTTCCACCTAAGTGGCATGTGCCAGGCTCGGGAGCCAGGACGCCGGTCATTCCAGCCTCCGTGTCCAGGCAGAATTGTGCTGCCCACTCAGGGAAGCTGGGATAAACTGCGCTTCAAAACAATAACACAACTCTTATTCAAGTATTTTATTTTGTACAGGATAAAATGATTTATTTGTAAGTGTTTAGTTTAAATGAGTTTTGACAAGTATTGACCCCCACCACAATTTAAGATAGAGAACATTTCCATCGCTCTGGAAAGTTCCCTCTCACCCCTTCACATCCCATGAGCCCCTCCCCTGGACTCTGGGCCCTGGCAATTCCTCATCTGCTTCCTGTCCTGCTCTAGAATTTCACACAAATGGATCATCCAGTGTGTAGCTTTTGTGTCAGGCTTATTTCACCCCCTCAGCCTAATGTTTCAGAGATTAATTCTTGTTATTGTTTGTATCCTTTTTGCCGCTGAGTGGCAGTCCTTTGTACGGAGGTGACACAGTTTGTTCAGCCATGGGAAATACCGGATTGTGCCAGCTGGGGGGGTTTATGTGTAGAGCGGCTGTGAGTATTCTCACGTAAGTCTTTGTGTGCACGTGTTTTCACTTCTTTGGGTAAACAGCTGGCAGTGGAATTGTTGGGTCTTAGGGTCAATTTAACTTTTTAATAACTGCCAAAAAGAGAGAGAGGAAAAGAGGGATGGGGAGAGAGAAAGAAGGAGAGAAGGAGGAAAGAGGAGGAGAGGAGAGAAGGGGAGGAGGAGAAGGGAGCATGTACCAGCCAACATTCAGCTTCCCTAGGGCCAGTGGGGGTAATTACAGTGGCAGAAAGCAGCCAGATTAGGTGAGGGGAGGAGATATGTGGCATCCCCGCATCACTCATCCACACACCCACATCTCCGCTCCAGCCCGGGCCACCATGGCCACCATCATGTCCTGAGAGAGTCGCCTCTCCGAACATGTGAGCCATGTGGAATAGTACATGGGACCCACAGAGCCCTCATGAAAATGCCGGGAGAGGTGGGACCAGGAGTCCTCTGAGGCCTGGGGACAGGCAGTCTGAGGCCTCAAGGCACAAGGTGTAGGGAAGGCAGGAGGTGGGATAGGGTGGGAGCTCAGGACTTGGGGAAAGACAGCACCCAGCAGGCCTTCAGGGGAGCTCTGAGGGCCCTGGGCTCAAAATGGAGGCACCTCCCTGGTGAGTGCCCCTGCCGGGCCCCAAAGAGTCCTGTTGGTGCACACCAGGGCGCTCAGCCCCTACACTGGCAGCCAGTTCCTTGCAAACCTTTGAGGTGTAAAAGGGAGGATGAAGCTCTCTGAATAAACTGCAAACAAAAGCAAACACGGAGTGGAAGAATAGCAGTCCTGAGGCCTCAGTGAGGGCCCTCCCCCACCCACATTCCTCTTGTTGCACTTTGGAAACGTGGAAGAAGCCGCAGGCTGGTGTGG
>PVKM010037640.1:0-14391 GCA_004027735.1 Carollia perspicillata | reverse complement strand
ACAAATAGTATCTGCCATTATTATCATTTTAATAGCCACCAGGTTGGGAGAAAAATATTATTTAGTCTATTAAACTCAAGAACAGCATTTGCCTAAATTTAGGATGCACAGAAATGTCACCTGGGGGAGCTTATTAAAACACCAATTCTAGAAATTAGCCCCGGAGGGTCAGATTCAGTAGGAGTGAATCTAAGGATCTACATTTTTAAACATGAGCTCCAGGTGATTCTGACGCATATGGTTTCCAATCCACACTTTTAGTAAAACATTGTGAAGAGGAAAATGTGCAGTAAGCAGGATTAGCAAATATTTGTTGATTCATTGATTGACTCATCAGGGACTCTAGCTCTCACCTGTAGAGGAGACTGAAGGCAGGCATCATTTCATCCCCATAGTAATCAAGAGATCTCTCCGTATATCTAACTGCAGCTTTGCCTGCAATAACCAAAGCCTATTCCTCTTAGCAAAAGTGGGAAGAAATGATCAGTAGCCTCATTATAAAAACGCTTTAGATATTTGCAGAGAGCAGTCATGTTACCCCTTGTCAGCTCATGAATTCACAAATAACTCATTTATTTGCTTTAATTTCAAGTCACCATTAAGACTCAGTAAATGATTTCTAGTAAATAAAGTCCTGTTTAAAACAGGAGGGATATGTATCAAAGAATACCAGAACTCAACAGGACATTGGAGATTTTCTAACACAAAGTTCTCATTTGACAGAGGAGTAGATTAAGACCCATAGATCTCATTGAGGCAGGAGATAGCACAGGAAGGACTCAGAGTGCGCTGCTGCTGGCCAGTGTCCGATGTCTGGTTACCAAGAAATGCCTTTCGGCACTTGGGTAGGGTGAATAGTAAACCAAAGCAGGAAGGAAGGAAGCCCTTGAAATTCTAAGTATTGTCTCCACTATCTGGGACAGGAAGCATTTGAAACTGCTTTCGTCCCAAGGCCTGAAAGGCCGGAAACGACTCACAGTGCTCAAAGGAAGAAGCCCATTAAGACCTCTGGGTATCCACATCCCACCTCCAAAGCTTGTGGCACCTTTACCTGTCAATCAATATGTAATTCCTCTCACCCCACTATGCCAGGTGACTATAAAAGTCCTCAGAACACAGGACCCCCACCCTTTGGTTGCCCTTACTTTCATTACTCTGCTTTGCCCTGAACCTATGCTTTTCACCCCCATTCACCCCTTCCCTTTCCCTGGAAGGCAAGACCCCTGCCCTTCCATGAGAATGTATCATCAATACACCCTGCTTGCACACTAATAGATTTGCTGATCTGTAATTCTTTACGGCACTGGCCAGAAGAACCAGGTCTCTCCCGTTAACAACATCACACATTGGTAACAGGACAGGGATTTAGATCTAGGTTTCTGGCATTCCATTATTCTTGCTACATGGCATGGATTCTAATTCATTTTAAACTAATGAGCACCTACCCTTCCCTAGGCACTGTGCTGGGCACTGTCAGGGATGGGGTAGTCTGTGGACTGAAAAAAAACAAGTCCCTGCATTAAAGAAGATCACTGTCTAGCGGACAAAGCATAAAGCTAACATGCAATCGGCATAACTGTCCCTGTTTTACTAAGATAGAAATTGAAGACCAGAGTGAGTAACTTGCTCAAGACCTAAGAGTTTCTGAGAGAGCGTAACCCTGGTCTTTTAATTTATTCAGTCAACCAAAATGTATGGCAGGCATAATAAGTCAAGTCTTGGAGCTCATGGACTACAGATTTTCTGCTGTCTTTCCCTCTAAAACAAAAGACCAACTGGTTTGCGGTCATCCTGGAAACCATAAAAGGAAAAGAAAGGCCGTGCTCGAGAACTCAAGCAAGGAAAGCAAAGGGTCTTTCTTGCTTAACAAAACTGAAGACACAATCCTTGGAAAGTCAAACCAATGTTTCCTTACTCTGGACAAGTCCAACTACTGAAGACACCGGAGACGGACAGCCCATGTTGAAGCGGTAATTACATTTGCCCCAGGGATGCTCCCAGCAGTCAAATGTTCGGGCAACTGAGGGAAAGAACACGTCCTGCTGGCCACCACCCATGTTAAATGTTGCATTATCTTCCAGTTCATAGTTCCCCAGATTCCTCAACCTTTAAATGCCGAACACTACATGCCTGTTGAATTTTAATCAATTTATTTTTTTCAACTGGAAATGTCAGACTTCTGCATGGAATTACTTGGCGCTACTGATGTGACAGAGACTCAAAGTTCAGTGTCTAAAGTCGGGGAAGAGGAGGGGAACCTGCATGCATCAAGAGGCATAATACGCAGACAGACGAATAAGGGAGCGAGAGAACATATGTTTTTCATTATCTTTCATTTACAGCTTTGGGGATCTGGATTTATTTTGACTTCTCTCCTTCAGTATAAACAAAACTAGTTGGGATTGCTAAGGACTTGGAAAATGTCAATAAGAAAGCTGAAGAGGGAAGGTGATTTCTTTCTTTTTGTAAAAATAAAAGATTTTATTTATTTTTAGAGAAAAGGGGAAGGAGGGAGAAAGAGAGGAAGAGAAACATCGATATGTGAGAGATATATCAATTGGTTGCCTCTCACGCACCCTCAACTGGGGACCCACAGCCCAGACATGTGCCCTGACTGAAAAATGAACTGGTGACCTTTACGTTTGCAGGCTGGCATTCATTCCACTGAGCCACACCAGTCAGGGCAGAATGTGATTTCTTGTTTTCAAAGTACATTTCAAATGTCTTTTTCAGACATTTTCGAGTGTCTGGAAAAGTGACACCATCTAATCCTCACCAAAACTCTGTGATAAAGTAAAAAAAAAAGTTATGATTCTTCTTTTACAGAAGAGGAAACTGAGGCTCAAAGAAATGTGCTTGTCACTACAGAGCTTTTCAGTGACAGGGCACAGTTTAAACTGTGGACTTGGTGACTCCAAATCTCCCGCACGTGTCACTCCATCAGCTGCCCTGAACTGAGTCAACATCCCTTGACTCATTTGTTAGAACGAGAGTCAGTCTTCAACCGTGTTTAAGCTGAGCACAAGTGGCTGGATCCCGTCACCTAATCTCTTCCATCTATTGTTGGGTTAACTGACCTAGAGCCTTCACATTCAATGTATTTCTGTATTCAGATAAGTAATTCTACAGTGTTTGTCTCCTGCCAAAAAATCATGTCTAGCATGTTCTCCACCATATGGTCACCAGTTTGACCACCAGGAAAGGTACGTGACACACAGTAGGTGTTCAAAAAGTATTTATTGAAATTTTCTCTTTTTATAGTTCTCTCTTTGTTTCTCTCTCTCTTTCATTTTCTTTCTCTTTCCTCGAAATGTGTTCCAGCATTTATCTCTAGGTTAAGAAAATGCCAAACCAATCTTAGAAATCATGGGTCTCCCTCTTCACTGAGCCATTAGTGTTTATCTGGCTGGCTAAATAGAGCTAACATTTAAGTCACAGAACAGGCCCCGAGGTATTGTAATAATGGGGAAGTAGAACTTCACTTATCACCAACCAGTACACAACTCCGCAGCCCTGCCCCCTCCCAGATGCCCACTTTCTGTCTAGCACACTATCTGCCCATCAGGTTTAGCAGCCTATAAATTCCTGGGCAGGAGTCAACTTGTCCCGGGCTGTCACTGCATCCTGGCTCCATCTCCTCACAGAGGAAAGTGCTAAAAGCTGATTTAAGCAACTAACAGCAGACAAGCTCAGCACCCTTAGCTGACTTTTCCATCAACTGATCCCCTGGGGAAAGAAACCTGCCAATGCCCCAATCTATCTGTCTAGCTTCATCTGTTGCCACGTACTTTATATCTTCTACTCAGAGGGTTGAACTCATATGCACACAGTGGCTGAGCAGATAACAGAAGCGTTTACACTGGCCCAAGAGAATTAGAGAGTAGCTGCTCCCTATGAAAAGGGCAGCTACTACTTAGTTTCAGCAGATTGTGCCCAGGAGGAAAGGTGGCCCGGTGCTACTACGACTTCGAATTTTCAAAAGGACTCTGCTATCTAACACATATGCAGAATCTGTCAGTCTTAAGTGCCATTTCAAGTGTTCTGAAATTAGGTGTGTGGCCACAAAAAGCTCTCTTCGTTAGTCCTGCGATTGCCTGTAATCTCTGTTTTCTGACTTGTGGATTTTTTCAGGCTGTTCCCTCAACCTAGAATTTTTGGCCCCCTGTTCCCATCTGTGCACACTCTAAGATGCCACCACCTTCATGAAGAATATCCCCAGCTTTAAATGACCATTTTCTCCTCGGACTTACCACTCTGTGTTTCATGGACTTTAGTGCACTACTTTGTAGACTTTGAGTTCATTGGATCTTACCCAGAGCTTCATTCCCCTTTTCCTGCCTCGTCTGTCCCTGGGACTCTACTCAATAAATATTCTTAGAAACAAATATTTAATGAATTAATAAATGAACAAATGAATGAATGAATGAACTAATGAGCAACTAAAAAACAGTGCGTTTTGATTGAGGATAAACTTTGGAGATATTCTTTGGGCTCCAATTTGAGATCTGTCACTTACATTGTGATCTTATAAATACTACTCCTGTCACCTGTAAAAGAAAGACAAAGACGTCTACACTCCCCAGTTGTTGTGATGATTTAAAAAATGAGGTTCAGAGCCTGAACCTACGCCCTGCATCTTTTCTTAAGCATGGCTAGCTGATCATCACAATCACTGAGCCACTTGTGGTTCATCATCCCAATGCAAGGCCCCACCCAAGGCATATTACATCAGTACCTCTAGGAGAGACCATGTATTCTTATAATCAGGAGGGCTTGGAGAAATAAAACACATTAATTATTACCATTTTTATATTTCCAACAGCAGCCTTGTAAATGACAAAAGTATTTTGACCTGCTGGGACCACCCTTACTGCTAATGTTTAAGTAATAAAAGAAGAAGGACCATTCTTTTCCTTAGTCTCATTAGGAAGATGTGCCCCAAGTAACAGGGTTTATCAACAGGAGTCTTACTTTGAAAGTTATTAAACAATTATTTCCTAGTTCCTTAGGATCTCATTAAAATGCGATCCTAGGTATTTATTTAGCATAATAAAAGTGTTTATTTAGCACAACAAAGGCAGAGATTTTTGCCTGTTTTGTTTGTTGCTATATCCCCAGGTTTTAAAACAGTGCCTGAAACATACAAGGTGTGTGTGTGGGGGGGAGAACCAAAAATTATTTATAAAAGAATGTGTATTTATTCTTACATGTTTAAACTTCAGTCACCTTCAAAGTACTCTCCATTTGATGTAATATAGCTATCAAGACATGTTTTCCACTGCTCAAAACAGTTTTTGAACTCATCAATTTTGATGCCTTTTAGTACTTCTGCTGTTTTTTGTTTCATCTCTTCCACATTGGCAAAATGTTTCCCTTAGAGGACTTTTTTCATCCAGGAAAACAAAAAAAAGGCACTCAGGGTGAGATCAGATGCATAGTGAGGGTGGGGCATGGGGGTCATGCCATTTTGGGTTAAAAACTGCTACACACTCAGCATGGTGTGGGCAGATATGCGTGTAAATCACCCATCGTGAAATGGACAAACACACTGAAAAAGTGTTTTAAAAAAATCACTGAAGCTGAACACAGCCTCTCACAACAACACCAGTTGGTACACTGACACAGATGGGTCCTTAGAACACTCACCTAGCGGGGGAAGCCTGTACTACATGGGCCTACCCTCCAGGAGAGAATTCAGTTTTGGGGGGTCCTCCTTTGTAGGTGTTTAATACATGTTCAATGATTGGGATCAGATAACTCAGATCACAGCTCATATGCTCCAAGAATTGGCACACATTTTGAATATTAAATGGTTTTCCCATCCCAACTCTCACTCCAAAAGCCACTTTAAGTCCCAGCTCAAAACCTCATAACTGAAACTTCAGCAGGATAGTTGATGGTTGTATCACTGTCTGTCTGCCTTCTCATTACTCACTTTATGGACTCTCTGTCCAAGTACATGCCTTCATGATGCATAGCACCAAGGGGTGCATGAGGGGGGACGGAGCACAAGTATTAGGAGGGCCACTCCCTACAGTAGGCCCCAAGGAATGCTTCTGATGAGAAGCAAGTTAGGATTCCAGAAATTCCAGAATTTCCCTTTGTTAAATTGAAAGAAGTAGAAAATGACTCTTCTCAATTGGTATATTAATTTAAAAAGAAACAAACAAACAAAAAAACCCAAGAAAAATAACTATTAATTTGGAAAATAAAAAACCCTATTGCGTTGAATACAGGGTACAGCAGAAGGCCTGCTTGAGTGTGGTTGGTAGGGTAAGAATATGGGTGTAATAATTTGTGGTTTTAATTTGCACATTTCACCTAAAATGTCGTATGGTGTGCTTGAGTGTGATATTGTTATATTACAGAATCACATGCTTATGATTTTGTAATGAAGGAGGGGTGCTATTTGTGCCAGACCCTGTGTATATGTTTGTTTGCACAATTCAGGGGAGCAACAGTATAACCCACTGATTGAATCAGGAGTCATCTGTAATTTTATGATTTGTCAAAATGTTTAAGCCCATATATAGTAAAATTAAAGTGCCTTTTGCCAAAATAGGATACGAGATAAGGATTAGCTACTAGGTGACCAAGATAGAAAAAGCCATGAATAAATAATCAACAAGTAAATACATTAATATGTAAACTCTTTTGAAAAAGATCAAATATTTGAGGACCAGGAAATATATAGCTGAATGGTATCATGGGAAAGTATAATATAAAATTTTATAGTCATTTGAAATAAAAGATCTTTAGTTAAATTTTTCTGCTCCAGTATGATTTCTTTGGTAGAATGATTTCTGTAGCCATTTTTTGCTCCTTCTCTTTAATAGAATTATACACCCACACCTCTTTTTCACATGGTTTTCACAAGCCTTTAAGGAGAGTAGGCCGAGTACACATCTCTGCCCAAAACCCCTCTCCATTCACTTGGGGCATACACCTGGCTTCTATGGCCAATGATATGTTAGCAGATAAGCCATGGATGGAGAAATGTGTTCACTTGATTTATCCTGGTCTCTTGTGCTTTTGCTACCCATCGAGAGAAGACCACGCCCTGGACAGGCTCTTGGCTCAGAGTGGAACACCTGTAACATGAATGACATACGGCCTGTGGCAGAGTACCCCTCTTGCAGGCAACCCATAAACTAGTGAAGGAGAATGTCAGGATCATCAGTGATTTTGCTGTAAAACCACACAGTGTTTACAAAACATTACCACAGCAATACCTCACTACAAACCCGCTACTTCTGAGGAAGATTATTACTGTTCGAGGGGACATTCCCTTTACCTAAATTGCTCCACACGCTGGCATGCACGGAACTTGGACTGTAGGAAGCACATGTGGATCGTAGGCCCTCATATAGATTATACGGCCTTGTGCAGCCGTTTGTGATAGACTGGGTGGTATGTGTACAGAGACGAGCCATGAACCCACATCGTAGAGATACCTGCTTTTCACTTGAACACAAAGTGTAAATGGAAGTAGAGCCGTATGACATTGTGCCTACTTATGGAAGAAATCTCTATTGAGGAAAGGCTAGATTTTGCTGCAGTGATAAAAATAAAAGGCCCACATCTCAGTAGCTTAGCAAAATGTAGGTATAGTTCTCACTCATGCAAAATCCAGGTGACCCTCGAGAGCCAGAAACCACCATCTGGTGACTCAGCGATGCAGGCTGGCGAAAGCTGCGCCGTCCAGCAGCTGTGCCGTCTAGCACGCGTAGCCGCCACGGCCAACGTGGCGGTGAATCAGAAAGAGGTCTTACATTGGGTCTTACATTGGCCATTAACTCTTTCATCCCAGAGGTGATGATATCACTTCCTCTCGCAGCCCATGACTCGTGCTAGACATGCAGTCCTGTCTGACTACAAGGGAGCAGGGAAATGTAATATTATCCTGGGCCTGGGAGGAACACGGGACTAGGTGTGGGTAAACACTGGGAATTTCAACCACAAATTCTGTTGTTCTATTTTACTACGTGAAGGAGGTAGTCAGTGGGTTCTCAATGCGCTAATGATAATTATTGTGTCAAACATGACACATGGCAAACCTGAGCTGACTGGTATGTGAACACAAATTTGGAAAAGTGTCCTGGTGTGCAACTAGTGATATCACACATTTAAAGTGAGTATCTTCAGTAAGTGCTTGCTGGTATTCTGAGTGGTGGTAAGCTCCCAAGAAATTACTTTCTATGCCTTGATTTGGAGTAATGGGTTATCTGATATAATTGGAATCCCACACAGAGAAAGGCACATCCTTTTGGGGCCTTTTGGGGGTAGATTTGTAAAAGATATGAGGTAGTAAATTGGAGCGTTTTAAGTCTCACCACAGACCTAAGTGGCTTTGGGGCTGATAAAACATCTCCAAATCGCTCTGAGGCCATCCAAGCATTAAAAATTCCATGCAGCAGAGCACTGTGTTAAACTAATATAAGGCACCATGTGGACCTGTAGAAAGAACCTCTGGGGGGAACAACCAGCTCTGCTCTAGAGGTCACGTTTGGTGGGAGGGTGCTGAGCGTGGGAATTTGTAGCCGTGGCTCCCAATGCAAGATCCAGACAATACTTACCTACTACAAAATGAGCTAGACTCTCCAATGTGACATCAGTGCCCGAAGCCCTGGAAGTGTGAACTGGGCAAAATAACCACAGGGATAATAAACCTATTTTATAGGCTTAGAAAAATAGAAAGCACTGCTTCAAAATGAGACATGTTTGTAGGCCCATACAGGAAGAAAAATTGGTAATAGTTAGGGAGGTAATAAGAGAAAACTGGATGAAAACTGTGCCTTCATGTCTTGGGTCTGATTTTATTTATAACATCTCTATTGGGTATAACAAGTAAGATCTGCTCGGGAAGAAACATTGTCCAGACATGACTCCCCATGGTATCCTTTTGCTTTTGTTCTTCCCAGTAATTGTGTTAAATTCGTAACTACCCCGAGCAGCCACAGCTCCCGAGTGTACACGGCTGGACCACAGCGTTCCATTTTCCCGGCTCAGCTGGGAGTCCCGGAGACCTGTTCGCTGCGGCTTCTTTCAGCTGTCTTTACAGTGGGTGCTATGGATGACCCTTCCTCAGATGGTGAGAAAACATGAGGTGATTCTAATGCTGGCCAGAAAAACTGTGTGTATCCACGTGAATAAAGTGTGCATTCTTCTGTCTGCGCTCCTGGGAGGGTCACAACCTTCAAAGCTATGGGTTCCCTCACGTTAGCTCTTCTTTATTGGCTGAGGGTAAATGGCATCCCACAGAAGGAATCTGCAACATTTGGGTGAATTTTTTTAAGAGCTAGGAGTATCATTGGTGACTATAACGCTCTGAGGTGAATTACCTCATTTGCAGGTCATGATGCATAAAGTTGGAAATACATGAACCTCATACTATACACATGGGTGCACATATGAGTTGACCGTTGTTCTTATAATGACCGTATGCTCCCAGGAAACACCAGCTTCTGTCTTTAACTTGCCATGACTCCCGGACAAATGCAAGGATTTCTCTACTTTGCACGATACAGCATTCACTTTTTTTTCTCAATTAGTAAGAAAAACCAAATGACAAAAGGTATCAGAGACTCTTAGAAGAGCTTTCCCTGAAAGCCTAGGCATTTGGGGCGTTTTCATAATTATGATTATTCCTTCATTGGGGGACAAGAATTAACTCGATGCATTGTTACCTGAAGAATATGGAACACAAGGTGTGAGTCCTTGAAGTCTCAAGGGAGAATTTATGTAACTTGCTACAAAAGTAGAGAATAATAAAAAGCTTCTGCACAGCTAAAGAAAACAGCATTAAAATGAAAAGAAAACCAAGCGTATGGAAAAACATATTTGCAAATGATATCTCAGACAATGGTTTGATCTCCAAAATGTATAAAGAACTCACATGACTCCACTCCAAAAAGACAAACAACCCAATTAAAAAGTGGGCAAAGCACCTGAACAGACATTTTTCCAAGGAGGACATGTAGAGGCCCAGAGACATATGAAAACATGCTCAGCATCACTAGCCATCAGAGAGATGCAAATTAAAACCACAGTGAGATACTACTTCACACTGGTAAGAATGGCCATCATAGACAAATCAACAAACAACAAGTGCTGGTAAGGCTGTAGAGAAAAGGGAACCCTGGTATACTGTTGTGGGAATGTAGACTGGTACAACCACTGTGGAAAACAGTATGGAACTTCCTCAGAAAACTAAAAATAGAACTGCCTTTTGACTCAGCAATTCCACTGCTGGGATTATATCCTAAGAACATTCAAACACCAATTCAAAAGAACCTATGCACCCCACTGTTCATAGCAGCACGATTTACAATAGCCAAGTGCTGGAAGCAACCTAGGTGCCCATCAGTAAATGAGTGGGTCAAAAAACTATGGTACATGTACACAAGGAAATTCTATGTGGCAGAAAGAAAGAAGGAGCTCCTACCCTTTGAAACAGCATGGATGGATCTGGAGAGCATTATGCTAAGTGAAATAAGCCAGGCAGTGAAAGAAAAATACCATATGATCTCACCTATAAGTGGAACCTAATCAACAAAACAAAGAAGTAAGCCAAATATAACCAGAGATACTGAAATAAAGTACAAACTGGTAGAAACCAGAGAAGAGTGGGGAGAGGGATAATAGGGGATACTAGGGGAAGGGGCCATCAAGGAACGTGTATAAAGGACGCATGGACAAAACCAGAGGGGGTAGGTTTAAGGGTGGGAGGCAGGGATGGGTGGGGCAGTGGGGCACGGTGCGGTGAAAATAGAGACAACTATACTTAACAACAATAAAAGAAGAGCAAAATTAGAGAATAAATATTGACATATTCTGTAGTCTTTTTATCGCATGGCATAATATGACATGCTTTATTTACTACTTTGTCATATTCCTCTCAGTAAAAAGGAGAAACGCGACCTGCGTTTCAGCGTTTTTGCCACAGAGGGAGCCTCAGGCACAGAACCCGCACGAAGAAGGGGAAGTTGTCACTGGATGCTGAGGAGAAGCTGTGGGCAGGGTTCATCTGCAGAGTCTGACGGGGGGTCATGCACATCCGTCACCTCTTCTAAGGTGGAAAAGTGGGGCATTGTCTTCACTACTTCCAGAAATGAAAAGGCAAATTAAAAACCCGCCCCAGGAATAGGGCAAGAAGCCAGATAGGCAATTTTCTTTTTTCATTTTGCATTGTGTTTTCCTGAGTAGAAAATAAAAAGACTTGCTAAAGGAATGGTGTTTCCTTACGCGTGTCCCGTGTGTGTCTTCGAACACATCCATTCTCTGCCTTAGGGAAACAATCAGGCACTTACGTCTTTGCCGATCTCTAGAATACCAGCATTCTCTCGAAGTTCTTCCCTTTCTCCCTCGTCATATCTTTCTTCCATTCCTGGCACTTAAGTTATTTATCTCACCCGCATCTCACCTGTTGAAGATTTTCCTTTCTCTCTGCCCTTGAATCCTGGGACTCAGACACTTTTACTTGAAATATGCAGTGTTCCACTCACAGAGAGATTTGGGTTCCTGATGGAATTTAAATCGCAATGTTGGTAACCTACAATTGAAATAGACAGAATACAATGTTTTAATTTGGGGGGTTCTTGTCTTCTTCTTCATTTTCATTTGCTTCTCTCTAATGTCTTTTTCCCCCATTGAGGAGGAGAGAGGTGTTATTTATCTGTCTCTGTCAAACAAAAATATAAATTCTATGTAAATCTAAACCTTCCAGGTCACCAAAGTCCCTTGGCCATTATAGCACCTGAATTTTCTCATTGGTTGCCCCCCCTCTGACTCGAGCACCTTCAGCAGCCCCTCCCTCGCAAGCACACATCTCCAACAACACATGCCTGTGCGCACACACAATCGCCTTTTTCCTCACCTGGTTCCCAATGCTCCTTATCTCCTTTCTTGGTTTACCCAGGAAACTCAAAATCCTCCCCATTCTTTTTCCAATCTTTTTTTTTATTGCGGTAACATATACAGAAAATATTTATCATTTTAACCATCTATAAGTGAATAATTGAGTGGCATTAAATATAGTCATAATGTTGGCTAAATGTCACGATTATCGATACCCCTAATTTTTCATTACCTTCAACAAATGCTCTGTACCCTGTCATCCTCCAGATGTTGGCGACTCTATTCTACTTTCTGTATCTGTGAATTTTGCTTTTTTAAAGTCTCTCAAGTAAGTGAAATTATACACTCTTTGTCCATCTCCACCTGACTTACATTACTAAGCATATTGTTTTGAAGGTGTATCCATGTTTTAGCACACATGAAAATATCATTCCTTTTTAATATCAAATAATATTTCATTGTATGCATATAACATTGTTTGCTTACCCATTAATTTGCTGATGGGCACTAGAGGTATTTCTACCTTTGGGATATTGTGAATAATGCTGCAATAAACACTGATGTATAAATATCTGTTTGAGGCTCTGCTTGTATTCCTTCAGATTTATATGAAGGAGTGGAATCGATGTATTACATGATAGTTCTATGTTTAACCTTTTGAGAAACTGCCAAAATGCTTCCCACCATGGCTGCAACATTTTTACATTCCCACCAGCAATGTATAGGGTTGAATTTTTTCATACCCTTGTCAACAGTTATTATTTTCCATTTTTATGGCTATAAGCATCCTAATAGGTGCTAAGTGGTATCTTACTGTTGTTTTCATTTGCATTTTCCTAATGAATAATGACACTGAGCATCTTTTTGTGTGCTTATTGTTCATTAGTATATCTTTTTAGGAAAAAACCCATTCAAGTCTTCTGCCCATTTTTGAATGGAGTACTTCTTTTTTTTTTGCTACTGATTTAGGATTCTTTATATATTCTGGATAGTAATTCTTGTCAAATACACAACTTACAGAATATTTTCTCCTCTTTAGGAGGTAGTCTTTTGCTTTCTTGATACTATCCTTTGACACACAAAGGTTCTTAATTTTGATGAAGTTCATTTTATTTACTGATTTTTGGTTTTCTATGCTTTCGGTGTGCTATGCATGGAGTCTGTGCCAACTACAACATCAAAAAGATTTTCCCCAATATTTTCTTTTGTGGCTTTTATAGTTTTCACTCGTAAGGTTAGGTTTTTGATCCATTTTTTGAGTTAATCTTCTATAGGATGTAAGAAGAACCCAAGTTCATTCTTTCCCAGGTGGATATTCAGTTTTCCCAGCACCACTTGCTAAAAATACTGTCCCCAGCCCGTTTACATTTTATACCCAAAGCAGGCAACGGATGTAAAGAGTGAAGGCATGTACTCTGGAGAGCCAAGCTCACGCTCTCCTGACAGCACTTCCAGGAAGTCCTGATCTCACAGAGTGCCAATGATCCCAATGGTCCACGAAGGGAGGAAGTGCCCCTGTTGAGGTCACCGCTGTAACCCCACCTCCTAGAATCAGGCCTGGCACATTGTAGGTTCTCCATAAATATTCCCTGGGGGAAAAAATCATTGCATACTTGATTTACCCTTTGCACTCTAAAGTGAGGGGTAAGGAGAATGCAAAGATTGGGCTGGTGGTGATAGTGATGGAATTTAATGTTCTTCTGACACTGAGTAATGGAGATGCTTTTGGGTAAAGTGGACCGCCCAGACCTCCTCAAAGACACGAGAGTGCTACCATCATTTAGCACATGCCTGCTTTACTGGTTCCCATGGTTCTCTCCTTTACCTGAGAGAGCCTGTGAAGGCAGCAGCCCTCGGCCCACGCTCTCCCCTTGCCCTGCAGCCTACAGTACTTTTTCTACTTCCCAATTACACTGATCTACACACCCCACACATGTCTGAGCTTATACACAACACACACACACACACACACATACACACACACACACACACTTTGCTTAGCTCACACCTCATCATTTTGAATATCTCAGCTTAATATGACTTCCTCACCAATACCTTCTCTGTGCCAACTGGACTAGGTCAGTCCTCCACTTAGATCATGCTCACCATTTTACATGTAGCAACGTAGGTAACTCTATATTTGTGACATGATTTGAAAAACGTTCTTTTTGCCCAACTGGTATAAGCCTACCACATTGTTATGTACTTAGTAGGATCCCCAAAACTGCCCAGTGAACAAGCCAATAGGAGACACCCCAAAGGTGGTAATTATTACTATTCTGACTGAATCATTATATAGATCTACAGGGAACATTTAAATAGTGAGTTGGACTGATGGGCAAAGAACGTAAGACCATAATCATGAACACAATGACAAAAACAACTCAAGAAAAGAATTTTTCACGACAGACCTCCCTCTCTAATTACAAGCACCATTTGAAAACCAGTTTGGCTGAGGACTATTGATTTTCCCTTTTCTCTGCTTCAGGCTTTGTGCTGAGACTCCGGCTCTCAAGCGGGAGAACACCCTGCCCC
>PVKM010037639.1:0-14378 GCA_004027735.1 Carollia perspicillata | reverse complement strand
AGTTTAGCAATTCCCCTCCCCAAGAATAAGAAAAAGCTAATGCAAACAACAAAGAAAACAGCTGAATCATTCTAGACAAATCAACATTATGTCTCAGAAACAGTTTAGTTGCCTTTGCTGTTCTTTGGGTTTGGCCAGGAAGATAGTACATACTTTAGAATAATCTAGCCAGAAGGTCAGAGAAGGTAGAAGCCTTTGCACTCTTGTTATATTGAGGAATAATATTCATTATTTGACACATGAGCAATAAAACTGAAATTCCACATATGCTAGTGTTGATTCTCATAGGTTTCATATAGCTTTAGCTAACAGCGTGTAGAGTATAATAAGATCACCAGGCCCTGCTGAAGAGCCTATTAAGCCTGGGGATGAAAACAAAAGGTCAGCAGGCCAGGGCCACAAGAACAGACTTGCTCGGTCAGGTGGAGAAAGCACTCCCTAGCCAGATAGCAAACCCATGATCACTGCACACACACATCATTTGGCCTCTGTGACTATGAAGGTTTTACATAGTCACATCACAGGGTGTGGCGGGTGTTACCTGGGCATGACATGAGGCCTGTCCAAATAACGCAGGACAAGGCTCACACGGGCACACAGGAGCAGAGCTTTTGTCCCCAGCAACCAGGCAGCTGGGAGAAACTGACTACATGCATAATATTTTTACCTCAATGGTTAAATATAAAGGAAAAAGATAAGTTTTTTTCTCAAGGATACCTTAATAATAATAGATATCAAAAATCCAAGTTCAGCATTCTAGACATTATTCCATGAAAAGGTAGAAAACAAATCGCTATAATTTAAAGGGTTGATCTGAACATAGCGCCCAAAAAGCTCCAGATTCATTCTGGGCACATCTCTAACCATGGACTGAGAACACCATGAAATGCAAAATGGTTTCAGATTTTAAATGCTGCTATCAGATCTCTGTTTTTCACTTATCCACGCGATAAAGGCTTTTAGTTTGTTTACTCTTACCTTTTTTTTAAAAAAAATTCTTTAGATCACAAACTATACATGAAAAGTAGGATACGATACCAATAATATATACAAGGCAACAAATATATTGAAGTAAACCATGCCTTACTACTACTGGTCTCTAAATGTTTATTATCTAAATGGCTAAACATATCCTTCATTTAGGAAGGCCCTGGTAAAATTAGTTCAGAACTATTCTAAAATAATTCCAATAAAGACATGGGGCATACTCCCAAGACAACACATATTCACAGAAAGTATTTTCTTGTAAGTTCTTGCATATTTATGTAGTATTACAAAATGGTCCAAATGAAACAAAATGTAAAATCTATCTAAAATTAGATAGTAAGGGATAACCCACTATGTCCCCTATTAATGGTTTGAGGTGATGCCTTGATAATCTTACAATCCACTGACTTCTCTTTGGGATTCATAAGACATTATATACATTCACATAAGAAGGCAAATACCATTTGTGGATATGTTGGAGACCACTTAATGTTCCCCAGTGCAGAGATTCCCTGGTAAATTGTACTCCATCACACACACACACAAAATGTTACTTTCTTCCTTTCTTAGCATAGGAGAGAAAAGGATGGTTCTTTGGTCTCAGATAATAATAATAATAATAATAATAATAATAATAATAATAATATCATTTTGAATAATAATGTGGAAAATGTTTCTATAAAATAAACTAATTATTTTTGCCCCAAACATCTGGGCCTGTAGGTGAAACCTATTATTGCTGAAGAAAATTAATAATTTGTGGAAACGTTACTCAGACTTTGGTAGGTGGCGCTGAGAGATGCTGAGTATGTGGAAAGCCCAGGGAGTTCCAAGGGAAACCAGTTATACTCTCGGTAATTGGTGTGATCTCACTTACATTGCCAAACAATGCATGAGAGCCGTAGTCCGTCATACTTTCACACAAATCAGAAGATGGCATTTCTAAGAGACACTTCAAAATTTATATCTCAATAACACATTGTTGTATTGTACAGTGGGGCTTATTCTGTTATAACAGTGAGAACCATAAACATGTACACATTATATAAAAATATTGAACAATAATATCAAGGATAGCAGTCTATTCTTGCACTATCTGTACCCAAGTATCTCATCCAAATAAAAGATAGACACTATCCTACAAAGGAGATAATGTCTGTACTTAATGTTGTATACAAAACAATGATTAATAACAATTTCATACGAGTTCAGTGAATCTGAGTGGGCATACCAAAATTCTCTAAAACTCTCTTTCTCAGTTAGGCTTACTATTTACTAGTTCCAATTTAATAATTAAGTAGAAATTATAATACATTATTTAATTTTAATTGAATATATATTTAATTGAAATTATACACACACACTTATGGCTGTTAGATGCCCTATATTCCTAGAGTCTAAGGGGTTAAAAATCTAAAAACTATTTTTCTTATATTTAATAGTTTTAATACATTTAATGAGGCTTCTGTACAGGCAAAAGAAAAGGCCTGGAACAAATGGATACCAGAGACACAGACAACTGGGGGTGGGGGGTAACACCGGGGGGCTCGGGTGGGCAATTCCTGTCAGAAAAGTGTGGCCGTGGGAGCAAGGGGGAAGGAAATGGATTGGTAGGCAGCTAAGACAGTACATTTAAATTGTTCCCTCAAAACTAAGTCCAATGAGCTATACTACATGTTTCTCAAATAAAACATTTCACGAGCAACACATTGGGAAAATGCTACTTGCTCACCCTTCTTGACTAATTTTTATTAATGTATAAAAGTTCTGAGAGGTACCTTGCATACCTTTGACCTAATATTTTCCAAGTTATTTGAGCACTTTTTTTTTCCACTTCAGACCACTCGTTCACCTCTTAAGGGATGTTTCACGACACTCAATTTAAGAAATCCTGAATCTAGTGTTTACTGTATGCCAGGTGCTTCACGTGTGATGGTTCATTTATTCCGACGCATCACATTTTATATATGAATAAATTAACACTCACAGAGTTTTACTAATTTGTTCTAATTCTCACAGTAGCTATGCAACAGGGATAAAATGTAGTAAGATTCCTGATTCAAGCCATGATTCTAGTTTCTGAGGGAGATATTAAAATAAAATCAACAAACCAGCAACAACAAAAAAAAACAAGACAGAATCTCAAAAGCACTAGGGTAATGCACAAGTCAAGTGTAGAAGGAGTGACTCACAGAGAATAAAACAGAGGCCAATTTTGTACGGGAGCTGCGGTGTGTGTTGGGGACCAGTTCTTGTAAACAAGGTATCATTAAGTTATTAGCCTGGATATAAGATTAGAAATTGCATAGCAGTTAGAACCACTCTACATTGCAGTGCCATAGGGTCCTTTAAAATCAGGTTGCCTACATTCTGGATTTGTCCAAGACACACCAGAGACAAGCCTATGAATCTCTGTAAGTGGCCTTGGATGTTGGGAAGTAAGGAAAGCAAAGAAGTCTCCACAGGCACGTGTATTGGGGTTAGTCAGTCTGAGGACAGTTATGAAGGGACCTGGAAACTTGTCAGAAGAGGCCAAGTTGAAAAGGCTCCATGTTCTTTGATTCCAACTACAAGACATTGTGGAAAAGGCAATGAGACAGAAAAACTACCCATGTTGCCAAGGGCTGGAGGTGGAGGAGGAATGAATAGATGGAGCACAGAGCATTTTTTTAAAAGTGGAAATACTCTTTATGATGCTATAGTGATGGATACATGCCATCACACCTTTGTCGAGCCCACAGGATGTACAACAGCAGGAGTAAGCCCTGACATAAACTATGAATATTAGGTCACTATGATACATCATTTTAGGTTCACCAACAGTAACAAATTGACCAATCTGATAGGGATGTTGATTATGAAGAAGGTTCTGGTGTAGGGGGGTATACTGGAAATCTTTGTACACTCCTCTCAATAGCGTGAATTTAAACTATTCCACAAATTAAATTCTTCAAAATCATTTAGAAAGGAAGCAATAAGGTGTTATTACATACTTTTGAGTGATGAAGGAGAAATTTTGGGAAAATTAGCAGGGCTCAGAATGAGAGACTGGAACCAGTCGAGAAGCACCATAACAAAGAGGGAGGAAATGTGGGTTAAATTAAGATTACGGAGAAAGAGAAGGGTGAGGACGAAGAGGACTGAGTGAGTCCTAGTGCATGAGCTAAGAATTGACTAGACCTATAACAGTACTGGATATAGGAAATAACTGTGAGGATCTGTAAACATGGTTCTCAAAAACAGATGTTAAAAGAAGTAATTCCAAAATTTTATACCAAAAAATGGAAATACTGCCATAAGCAGAGAAAAGCCAATTTTGAGAAAAGAAAGAGGCGGTTGAATTTGAGTCTGGACAGGGTAAACTTAAAATAATTTTAAGTTTTTCACCTAGGGGTAAGAGTTGAAATCCTTAAAGTATAAAAATTCAGGGTTAATTCAAGGAGAAATGATAAAAAAACAAATAGTAAATTTTTATTAATGTTTCTGGGTATTCCACCAATAACTGTTGATCAAACCAGATTTACTTAGATATTAAAAGAAGCAATAGTTTCAGGGAACTCTAGCTCACATTTATATTAATAAAAAATCAATGTATTAGACTGTTATCCCTGAAAATAAGTCAAAACACACAATTATGCACCCACCTTGTGTTATTTTTTGTAAAAGAACCAAAGGTTTTAAAATTCCCTAAACACCAACACAGTGCAACGAAAAAAAAGGCATAACACCCAAAACTTCATGCTTTGAATTAAAATGAAGTGTACATTTCTTCTAGTTGTAATCTTCTTGTCTATCATTCCCCAGATTCCAAATTAGACTTATTTGGCACAATGCCAGAGGACAGGCCTTTCAATGGTAATGAGACTCGGCTCTCACATATAGTGCTATTGATGATACAAACTGCAAAGCTGGGCAGTGCAAGAATGGCAGTGAAATGGGCAACAGATGTAGCTTCAGTTCTGGCAGAGCGACTTAAAAAACCCTCCATTTTAAATACAGTTTAAAGAAATTAGACACACATTGACCATCAATGGGAAGAGAGGGCAAGTGTCGTACAGATAACACCAAATTAAACTATTTTGAGAAGCAAAAATTAAAATGGCGTGCTTTAAAGAAAAAAAAAATTTGTATAATCACTTCTATGTAGTTAAATGCTCCAAACACTTTTCAGAAAGGAACTAACCGTTGACTTCATAACTTTGAATACATGGGTGGAGCAGTGAAAATCTCATGAAAGAACTTGACATTCAAAAAAGAATCTTTTCTTCCATTCAGATTAAACCAGATATCAAGATGAAATAAAGTACCCTTGAAACAAAACATTGAAATAGACTTGAGCTATCAGTTAGTTAGCAACTGTAAAAGGGAATATTAGAGACAGAGGTCTCACATTTTCTAAAAATAAAAAAATTATTGGGCTTAACGATTTTACCAAAAAAGATTTCAGATTTCAGAACAGCCTTCTAACCGAAAGGTATTTAAATAACACTTATACTTTTGGTTAGTCTACTTTCAATTAAGATTTTATCTGATGTTAAAATCATATCAATGTAGTTATATGCTTTACAACTTTTAAAAGCTGTTATATACAAATATGCATGTTTATGGCGATATACATCCTCCCCAAAACAAATTTCATATGGCAGATTTTCTAAGGTATTGATAAACATATCTGTACTATGCAGATATTACCATGAAAACAAGTAGGGGAAGGGGTTTTTAACCATGTAAACATTGCAATGTGCCTTGATGAAACCAAAATATATATAGTTCTAAGAGCATCCCAAGAATGTTTGGTATATCTTAAAAAAATCATGCCCAAAAACTTTTTGAAAATAAAAGGTTTACTAAGCCACATGCTAGCCAGGAAAAAAGCCCAGGTCCAGGGGCCTGCAGTCTGAACCATCAGCAGCGGGGCCAGGTGGAAAGGGTGCACTTGTCCACCATCCTGGAGTTGACAGGTCTCCCACAACGTGAGTTTGGAGAAGAGAGATGGAAGCTATTTGAAAGACTTTACATTGTCTACAGATAAACAGTTGAGAGAAGGTGAAGAGGGGCTAGTTCTAGGATAGTTGTGTATTCTGTATGGGAGAAGTGGTTGCTCTTTGAATCAGCTATGGGAAATAGTCTGGAAAGTTCCTGTAAGGACAAGATACTGCGGTGCCTGGTGGTGGGCTATTCAGCCACTCTTTCTAGATAATCATGGAAATAGCCACCTGGAAGCTAATTCAAAGGTTCGATGTACATTCAAGAACGTAAGCAAAATTTGTTGGTTTGAGGCCCACAGCTATCAACTGATAAACCTCTCTTGGCTCTTCCTTCCACCTTCCTGCCTGCTGAATTTAATTTAGGACATCTCAGGATTTTTCTCTTGTCAGACATAATGATAAAACTGTTCATGTGGGTATGTGCAAGAACCCTACAATGGAAAAAGGGAGTTTTGTTTTGTTTCTCTACCTTATTTTTACCATATTATAGGACTGCTTTTGTCAATACAAATACGTACAAGTCACTCTAGTGCTCACATATAAAATCATTGTTGACGACAACAAGTAGAGCAAAAGAGGATTTGACCGACAGGTGACTCCTCTAACACTAGAGGCATGTAGAAATATTCACCAGCTGGGATTCCTGTTAGAAGAGCAGACAGTAAATGAATATAAATGATTTAATAGCCATTCATTTGCTTAGCAATAATTTATGTATCCTAGAAACTTTTAAAAAAGGAAGTATGTCACACACACCAAAAGGCAGGCATGTGCTCACCATGTTAGAGGTTCACAGCAATTGTGTGGGCAGTTAAACTGCATGTGATCAAAACCCACTACCATTAGATATAATCATAAAGCTGCTGCGATGAAATGTAAAGGTGAAGTGAAATCTGTAATGTACTTGCTGTGATGAGTGGGCAGAAAAAATATATACATCCATTTAGAAAGATATTCACAAAGAAAACAAATAGGTGAGGACCCAAGCATGTCATGTACTTAGGGGTCCGATCAGTCTACAATCATATTGTCCTATGGTCTAGGAGCCTCTAAATTAATATTTTCTTAAAAATCCAATCTATTTGCCAATGAGATATGTTCTTAATAAAAGTTATTAATTTTATTATGTGAACTGCAAGGAATATTATAATTTCTTTAGCATAAATATTTCTGAAACTCATTCTTATTTAGGGCTTAAATATCGAAAGGACATTAGAAGTTGAAGTTAGTTTATTAATAAAAAATAAAATTATAGTATAATCAAACCATCTACCTTAGAAAAATATCGGAAATATTTTTACAAGAACAAATAATCCCAGATATAGACCATCTATCCATTATTACTTTTTTAAGTATCTTTGCAGAGAAAGTCCTCTGCTGGTGCATCTAGTTCAAACTTGATTCTGGCAAAGGGGTATGTAATGAAATCTCAGAACACTCAATCTACATAAACCAGACACACTGGATTCACAATAGAATTCCACTGATATTTCCAAGTTTCTTTCAGAAACGCTGATATTCACAAAGCTTTAATTACAGTACTTTGCTTTCACTCCATATCAATTTACGTTCCAAGCCTCAGTGATGTCATTAACATAAATTTGCATACAAGTAAAGATTGCATAAATGTCACTGCAAACCTAGCACAGAGCAAACAGAAAGAGAGGAGCTCTGGATTGAAACTTTTTTTAACATATTTTAAACAGTAACAGGTTTTAACCTGGCACACACATTCTGTTTATGAGAATTTTCAACTAGATATTTTGTTTGCATGGACATGGAATGTGCTGATAAATTTGGAATACTTCTGAGCATACTCCCTGGGCTGTGGGATCCCAAATGCCCTGTCTCCCCTGCTAGTCTTGGTTAACCAGTCAAGGGAATGTCACACTATGATTTCTGTGTAGGATATTGTCCTAATTGTACAAATAATTCACAAATTTAGAGTAGTGTAATTTTTGCTTGATCTAATAGCATATCTGTGATTTTTATTTATTATCTTGCCAACAATACTGCTCTTTGGGTATTTTTTGCCTTTGGCTTCTTCCTGAAGCTCTTACTACTCTGGGCTTGATTTCCGTTTAGATAGAGAAGACTCCCAACCATAATACATCAAAATGCTTTTGTATATTTGCTATTACTTAAAACTATCCTAGAAGATGTATTAGTCAAAGTTAATTCATTTAAATTTTAAAGAACATTCTTCTATATGATGCAATCTTCAGGATGGTTTAACAATCCATTTTAGATTTTCATAGTACTATTAAATTTTCAATTATACCTAGGGAAATTTTTCAGCTTCCAATCCACACAGGAAAGAGTCTTTTCTGTTCCTTCCTCAGGGCCATACATTTGACTGCTACTTCCCCACAGAAGCACAGGATCTTTACCTGTGTCCTAGTGGCCAGAGGTTTTCTCTCCCTCTCCATCAACAGGTAGGTTCTGTTTCTACTCCACCAAAAGGAATGGCTCTTTTCCTGAGCCCCAGGGATGAGAGAGTTCTTACATATTCCCAGAAGATTAAGGTTTTGCATCATATTAGACAAAGTTTCAGGGTAGAGTTTTGAGTCTGACCTCAGTATCAACCAATTGGCGATCAAACTTTAGTTTAAAAAAAAGGCTCTGACTAGTGTGGCTCAGTGGATTGAGTGCCAGCCTGTTAACCAAAGGGTCACTGGTTTGATTCCCAGACAGGGCACATTCCTGGGTTGTGGACCAGGTCCTCAATAGGGGGTGCTACAGAGGCAACCACACACTGATGTTTCTCTCCTCTTTCTCCCTCCCTTCCCCTGTCTAAAAATAAGTAAAATCTTTTTAAAAAAAAATAGTAGGCCAGATTTAGCCTGCGGGACATAATTTCCCAACCCTGTTTTAGATAATTCAGAGGGGTGTGGGATAAAATGCAGAGGAAGAGATGAAAAAGAAAAGAGGCCTCATGCTCTTTCCTGTGTGTTTTTTAACCATGTGCAAAAGCTTAGTTTCACCTTCCCCAAAAAACCCATCCTGCAAAACTCTAATAAATAATATACTGTGTGAAGCTGTCCTTTTCTTAATCATGAATCCCTCTATTGACAGCTACTTTACTGGATGATGATTAAGAGAACTCACATCCATTGTATCCTGTCAACCCAGCGACTTTCAACGAGCATGCTGAAAGAATTTTTTAAAAACATACAGGGCCTAACTATTTAGTCATGGGTACTGGCCTCTTTTCCTTTAGAGCCATGATTTTCAACCTTTTCAATTTCATGGCACACATAAACTAATTACTAAAACTCTGTGGCACGCCAAAAAAATACATTTTTTGCCAATCTGATAAAAATAACTAAGAATAATTTGATTCATTCACACAAAACAGCTGTTTTTGTGTCTTCTGTTGTCATTTATTTATTTGACAATCTAAGGGAACACAGGTCAGTGCCCCCGGCTAAATAGGTAAAGTATGTTTTAATAACTCTTGCAGCACACCAGTCCAACACACCAGTGCAACACACCAGTGCAACACGCCAGTTGATACAGCTATTGAAAATTGCTGCATTAGATTGTCGAGGAAAAAAATGACAACAGCCAACACAACAATAGCCATAGGTGTGAATGCCTTGTCTTGAATCATAAATATATAGGTCATAATATAGAGCTGAATCTTGTTGGTCACATTACAAAAGAAGGTTGTCCCTGATTGATTAATTCTTGGTAACATAAATCCTTACATATAAGCGTGGGCACCTAATTTTTTTTAAAAAAAGTCATTTTGGAGCAAAAAGGATAGGTAATTACTATTATTTTTTGTAACTTGATCGAAGTTATACCTATTTTTTGTCAGATTGGCAAAAATATATATTTTTGGTGAGCTGCAGAATTTTAGTAATTAGTTTATGTGTGCAATTAGGTGAAAAAGGTTGAAAATCACTGTCCTAACCTATTTGGAGGTCCTTGAGAGCGGGCAATATGACTTACTGATTGTTGGATAGACATTTTTAGAAATGTAATCACAGGCCTGGAAAGAAAATTACAATAAAACATACGAGCAGCAAAAATGACTTCCGTGATATCAAATCATCCTCATTCGGTTGTGACCAAATCAGCCTCATTTTATTATTTTCTCAAGCTACTCTTGGCTGTTGTAAAAGAGAAGGAATGTTCGAGAAGGAAATAAGAGGAAAGAGATATACAGGAGGGTACCATGGAGTTCAAAAATGTATATAATACTTTTTTGTAAAAAAGTATTTTGTAAAAGTATGTAAAATATCGAAACACTCTATCTACACAAACAAGGCACTAGATCCACAATGGGTTCCACTGGTATTTTGAGTGCTAGGTCTTTAATGGTGGCAAATGCAGGAAACACAAGAGGAATAGCAGTAATATTTGGATAATGTATGAGAAGGAAACAAAATAAGATTTCAAACTTCAAGGATTATTGATGCAAATTTAGGATTATTTTTATACATGAATGTGGTCCATTAATGTTGATCATTCCAAATGGAAAATGCAAAAATGATTGAATCAAGGTGAAATTCATGGGCTTGATTACTAAATTCTCAGGGGTGGAAAAGTTTTCTCTACTTGGCAGAGTGGGAAGTATTTAGATGATCAATAAATACATTGATTAATGGATAAAGAGTCTTCTCCATGAAGTATTTCTAATTGCTTCATCTGGATTGTGCCAACTGAAGAGATAAAGAGGCAGAAAAGCAAGACAGGGTGTTTCCGCTGCAATAACAATCAACAATAGCATTGCTACCGACAAGAAAAGGATATGAGTAAAACCTGTCAAGTTCTTCGAATTTAGAAAATGTGTTCAATATAAAGTGAGATACATATATCACAAAGTGTTTTTGCATTTCCTTTGAGCAATTCATGGTAAATAGATGCAGGCATTTTCAGTTTGTGTCTCAAAATTTCAATTCCGATGTGACTTTTTATATTCCCGTGTGTTCCCACGTTTCCAAATCTTTCATTTTCCTTCCGTCTTATCTTCAGACTGAAAGAGGCTTATCATATTATTAGACAACAGAGCAGAACAAAACAATCCATCAAGCCACAGCACTTGGTATTGTTTTGTAGAGGAACTCAGGTGAAGTTTCTTACCGTGTGATTAGAGAAACCGAATAGGATGCCCCAGGTAGCACAATTCAGAACATGGGGAAACAGTCGATGTACCTACTTAATGGTAATGAACAAAAGTACAGCAAGTAGATTAGAAAACAAGGACTAATAAAACAAAGACTAAAGGCCTAAATCCTGGGAGAAGAGGTGTATTGAATCAACCCCAGGAATATATAGCGGAAAAAGAATTCTAATGTGACACATGAATTAGACACATAAAAGAAAATTTTATTCAATGATTTACAAGTGTGACTGTGGGTTGAATTGCCATTATCTTACATGTATTATGCTGTCACTTTTATTAATATGAAGATATGTTATGATTTAATCCCAGCATGCCACCTCTATTGATTAGTAAATGACACTATTAATATATAGGGCTGCATCTTCTCTGAAAATAGATATCTGAAATACCCATATGCATGTTTTAAGGAGTGATCATAAAATATTAACATCTGTCATCATAAAACCTCTTCAACTATAAACTAACACAGAGCAAATTATTTTTCATTATCACCCAGATAAATTTTAGGAAAAATTGAGATTAGTATCATTAAATATCTTTGGGAATAAATGTTGGGCTTGTTTTGTCTTCAATATTAAAAATAAATGCATTTCAGCTACGGTTTGCCGGACTACTCTGGACTCCATCTGCCACCTTGAGCTTAAAACTTGTGAGAAAGATTGTCCTGTAGTATATATGGTTATAAAACGCAGCTGATGTGATCATTCAGATGCACGTTCTGGATGATTATTGCTTGCCTCAAGGGGGTAATATAAGGCACAAGAGACATTGTGCCCCTGAGAAATGTAGTCATTTTCTCCACTTGCAGGACCTGAAGCACTATTTGATTATCAAATGCAATGTGAAAATGACAGGAAAATTAGCCACAGTCCTGAGCTAGGGCTCTGCAAACTAGCCAACCACTGCAGCCAGCATCTCTGCTAGAGGGAGAGCTAGGCTTCAGGGCAAGACAACTTCCTTCAATTTTTACCTTTAAAGTTATATTCTTAGTCTGGTGATAACAAATTCTGAGCTCTTATGCTTTTCATAAGAATTTTAAAAGCATCATTATAATTTTTGTAAAGCATGACTCTTTTTTCATTACCTTAAATTTTCTTCCTGTATATGCTACTATGAGGAAATTTAAACAGGAATACAAAATAAATTGCCTTTAACTAGACACAACTAACGAAATGTTTGTAGATCAATTATGTTAAACTCTATAGAAAGTCAGTTCCCTGGGTCTTATCTAAAAAAGGAAAATGAAGTGAATTCTGATATTAACAGTAAAGTAAATTTCAGACTAGCAATCAAAAATGTTTCAATTAGTAAAATGAAAAAATTTAAAGTATTTATTAAAAGGCAATGTAGTGCCATAACTCTGGAGCACAGGCATTGTCAGGAGGAAAATAAACTTTTATCATTCCACAGCTGTTTGTTTGAAGAAATAGAGATTTGTACATTATACTGAGATCCCTATTTTTTAAATTTAAAAGCGAACACTTCTGAGATACTTAAAACATTTTAAAAGTGTATTCCGTTTGTATTACTGACATTAAATATTTAGCAAGTTGAAGCTATTTGAGAAATTATGTTTGCATTGCTAATCGACATAGCCATTCTTTTCTACCTCTTGAGTCCTTACATTTCCAGATGGGAGCTAGGAAGGAAGCCAGCATGCAGACGTGGGGAAATAGATGGTATTTTCTGAGACCAACTGGATCTCAATTTGGATGATATGAGAAATTTCTAAAATAGAGAGGAAGGCGCAACAAACCTCCTCATAGTTATAATGATGTAAAGCATGAACACGGAGAACAAAGGAGAAGACTGCAGTGACTGGAGAATTAGGAGCACTCTGTGTAACACTTTAAATAAAAGACCTTTTTCCTCCATAGATATAAAGTTTTGTCCCAGTTTGTTTGACACAAAGCTTACACAGTCAAGCCAAACCCCTCTACACAAGAAGAAAAGCTTTGTAACACTGAACAAAGCCAAAGTCCTTTAAAATCCTTTCAGTGTGTAGAATAAATTTCAGGGCCGCCTCTCCTGGAATCAGCCGCCTAGGCATGTTGAAATTGACCAGTCTCATTTTTCACACTAAATGCATTAGAAATCCTTGACCACACTGCACACAGTATTAAAGTAAAATAGGACTCTCAAAGTGGTCTTATATTTTGTCCATATTGTCCTTGAAGTTTAAATAACAAAAGTAAACAGAAAGTTTAAAGCAATTTTTAAATATATTTTATTTATTTTTAGATAGAGGGAAAGGGAGGGAGAAAGAGGGAGAGAAACATCACACACCAGGGGACCTGGCCTACAACCCAGGCATGTGCCTGACTGGGAATCAAACCAGTGACCCTTTGGTTTGCATGCCGGCACTCAATCCACTGAGCCACACCAGCCAGGGCTCGATTTTTCATTTAAGAATTTGCAAAGGCGCAAAGTTCTATTGCTGTGTGGCCTGGTCTGTATGTTCAGACTAGAGCTTTTACTAGCCCAGCCAGAAGGCAATAGGATGGCCATATTTTACTTTCTTTCTCAACCTTAAATTGTGTTTCCACCAGTTAACTGTACTTACTATAGGATATAAATCATACTTACTGCTCATCTTACATTCCTGCTAAATTTTACATAGAAGTTTCAGCTTCTGTGGGAAATACAGTGCTACTAAACTCAGGATTCCTGTTGTAATTAAATCAAACGTTACCACATATTAAGGTTGAAATATTAGCATCCACATTCTATTTAATTCTGACATATATTTAATTATTACATCCTTTTTAAAATTGAGGTAGCAAGAGACATGCCCAAAAGGAATGTTGTAATTGGGACCTTTGAATTAGAATGTTACACTATTTTTCTACCCAAATTTTCACAGTAAAAGTATCTCCTGTGGCAAATTTGAACTTCAGTAAAACCTAGAAATTAGGCCATATTGCTGGAACTTCTTCATGTTTAAAATCACTGTGGGGAAACAGTGGTCTCTTTCATGAGGTTTAAAAGTGGGTTTTCAAATCTTTCAGAAAATGGCATTATACCAACTGAAAGGCACTAACTTTGAGGAGAGCCTTTCATGAAAGACACCAATGCAGAGTACAGTCGTTGCCACAAGACAATCTTCTGCCACTCTAACCAGTGAGTTCGATAAAAGACTTCTACAAAATAAAAAGTTAGGGTCCATCTCCTCCAGGAAAATATTACTGCAGACTGATTTCTGGTTTCAGGGGAAGAAACTGAATTTGAGAAGTCCCTTCTCCTTATAACTACCTGTGGACTAAAGTTAG
>PVKM010037638.1:0-14379 GCA_004027735.1 Carollia perspicillata | reverse complement strand
TGTAACAGTGCAGATCTTGTTAGACACATGAATGTGTATAATCATGTTAAATGCAAATAAAAATAAAACTGATTCATATATTGGTTTTTCTTAGCATTTTTTGTAGGTCTCTTGAAATAGTAAAAAATTTCATTCTGGCACTTTTGGTGCCACTACATTTTACAGAGATGGTTTTGCAGGAGCATTTGTTTGCTAAGTACTCAGATATCTCTGATCCTTAAAGAAGTAAAAATTTGAGGCAAAAGCATAAGAGAACAATGACTATGTTAATCAATTGCACGGTTCAAAGCCTGACTCTTAACTTAATGAGAGGGAGTCAGTGGATGTTTTTATATTCCCCCTGTGGAATTTGTGGTTGGCTTTCTCGTGCCGTAGTTGCTGAGATGCCTGGGAATCTCGCTGCACTGAGCAGGTGGTGGTACTGAATTGTACCTAGCTTTAGATGTAACCAGCGCTGCTTGTTCCTGCTGGTTTATAACAGCTGAAGTCTAGGAGTTAAAAAAAATAGATGTCATGAGAATTTTGAATATAATTTTCATGTGCTTAACTAGTTTTATGTTTCCCCATGTCAAGTACATTAATACACACATTTATACATAATTATATACACATGTACATATATTATTTCTCTGTAGCGTTCTGTTGCTTTCATACTAGCATTTATTGTGAAATCTTGTGTAGTTGCTTAACCACTTTACCACTTAAGTTTCCATAACATACCTGCTCAAAGTATTTTTGGAATTATCTCAAAGAATAAGGGAGCTGGAAGTATACGTTCTCATCAGCGTAATTACAGATACAACCTGAATTGCAAAGATCTTTAATCCAGGAAATCTTAGCCATTATCTCTGTTGCTATTAAACTTAATCCATATATGTTTGTTTTCAAAACCCCAAGACAATTGGAAATTAACTTCCTCCTTCATTGGTACTCAGGACCAACATGTCATTGAAATAACACTTTCTCCACAGAAATCATGGACTTAAACTTCCGGGGATGGGGAGAAAAGAAAGAATAAAAGCATTATGGCACGCTAAATAGTATTAAATTTAGAGACCAAAACAAGAGCAAGTGGCCCTGAAACCCTGTGGTGATCCGGAGTGTTCGTGGAGTAGGGCGTGCCTGCCTCTAAGAGCCTTCCGTAGAAGGTGGCTGCGCTTCTGATTTCTAATTCATACACTTCAGCCCTGTTTTTCTGAGCTGTTTATGTTTACGGACCAGCTACTCCCTTCGCTCAACATTTCGTGTTTTCCTCCTCTTTTTAGAATATGCCATCTCACAAAACGGAAACTGGGGGAAATTTTCAAAAATAGAATTTTCTCATTTATTAACTACAACCAACATAAGCACTAGTGAGAAGAGATTCTCGATCAGGACACTGGCAGGTAAATGAGATGAGAATATCTGTGAGGAAGAGATGAAGACAGTGGAAGGTTGACCACCACACACACACACACACACACCCCAGTACCAGTGTAAGACACCAGTGGCTGTAGATCCACCTCTGAGGAATCTTTGGGTGCATTTCCCCAACTTGGGCATCTCACCTCTTGTTTCCTCTCTTGAACCTTTTCTTGAAGGAGAGCGTGGGGAAGGTTTAATTCTTGTTTAGTCAGACCCTAGCTGTCTCTATAATTGTTTTCTATTTGACTATTTACTTAAATATCCATTGGATAGCAGTTTTCATAGCAGATACTACCATTTCATATTCTGCCATTAAAAAAAAAATCCCTAAACTCAAGATACGTAGTTAAAACATCCACTCTTTATTTTGTTAAATCTGTACTTTAAATAAATCTGTGTTCAGGAAATAATTAGTTTCCTGTTAAACTATTCCTACTGACCTCTTATTTAAGCTGTTCTTGGTAGTAACCAGCCTAGGTGCTATGGAGGAGGAACTATGTTAGACTTCAAGAACAATGATGTCCTTTTTTGCTTCGAGTAACAACAGTACATAAAATTATTTGAAAGTTAAGGCATGTTTTTGTCTTTAAGATCGGTGAATAGTTCTAATAGTCTATCTCTTTCATCTCAATTTGTTTGAGAGGAGTGAACTTTTTTCTAAATTAAGTCATTAAATTAACCTGAAATATTTCTAAAATAAGTCACACTAGTACTCTTGTTGATTCTAACTTGAAATGTTGCAAACAATATTTATGAGCAGCATATAGCATAAAGACTTTTGTGTGAACCTGAAAAGTCTATGAGATAATATTTTGATATGTAGCAGTCTTTACTGTGGCTGTACAATTTGCATTTTCCTCCCTAAACTACTATGTTCAAAATACGTTCAAAGAAAATTACTATTTAAGGAAACTGCAAATAATCTTTCAAAGCCTGAAGCAGAGGACATCAGTTTCTACTATATAACAGAATACATAAAAATGTACTTTTGAGAGACATTCTATGCATCTTACAGAATTTTCATTTTGTGCTTGTCTTAACCACTGCTAAATTCTAAATTATTGCAGTACTCCTTACAGTGCTGAAACAGGCATTATACTTGAGTCTTAGCCAATTCTAAATTAAAGCAAAATTCCAATTCTGAAAATATTTGGAGACATTAATGAACTAAAGAATATGTAGTGTTTCCTGGATAATTCAGCTGTGGGAGAGGGGCATATGATCTGAATCATTCCAAAAGTTAACACAATGTGTATGTATTGATCCTTCACTTGACTCCAGGCAGTAAGACTGCTAGAGGGCCAGAGACCAGTAAGAACGATGTAGTGTGTGCTTTTAGAAGCTTATGGCCAGGTACGGTGGGTGCTGCTCTACTCATAGCCCACAGGACCACGGATTGCTGGCTTCTCCTCCTAGAAATGCTGATTTGGGTGGGGCCTGGGGAACTGCATATCGAATGAGCGTCCACGTGATGCTGATGCCGCCACCTGGACACCACAGTGAGGAGCCCTGGTGTCTGGGTGGTGTGTGGAGGTGGAGCCTGTACTGTATTGCTAAGGGCTTCCTACGGAAATGCCTTTGCTACTACACAAGCATGGAAAAGAGGCCATTGGATCAGTCTTGTGTCAAAGAAAAAATGGTGCTTGAGCTGGGTTGTAAAGGCTGCATTGGAATTATCTGGTGAAGCTTGGTGATGCCCGTTCAAGGGAGGGGGTGTGGGGAAGAGAATTGCCAAAGGGAAATGGCCGGTGGGATAGAATGGCAAACAGCGCAGTTCAGTGTGGCTCAGATAAAGGGTGCAAGGGGAAGAAGGAGGCCACCTACTGTGTGCAAGTATGGAGCAGGATAATGCACTGGGCAGGGACATGAAGTGTTTTATCTCTTGGGCTGAATTATCTGGCGTTTCATCCACAAAATAAAGCAGTGACATTGAAGAGATTTGAGACAGATGTGAAGACAGTTTCATGTTTTAGAAGAATCCTTTCTTGAACTCAGAACAGACTGGATCAGTGTGGAAGCAGGAGAAAAGGTTAGGGCTGTCAGGGACGCAAACGAAGTCCAAAGGGACCAGGGAACGGAGAGGAGAGAGAAGAATGAAGATTCTAGAACTGAGGAGGGAAAGTGTCCAGGGTGTAGCCGCTGTGACATCCGGTTGCAAGGGGGCTTGGTAAAGCTGGAGTGACACCTCTTGCCTCACATTTATGAAAGGGAAAGAATCCGTTTTTACTCTTCCATTATCTATAGGTGATTGGCTTACAGGTACCCACCCTTGATTTAAGATTCTTTTAGGAAGAAGGAAAAACAAGCAGGTTGGCATAGTGTACTGGTTAATAACATGAGCAAGACTCCCTGGACTTGAAGTTTAGCAAGTTACGTAATCTCTCTGGACCTCAGTTCTCTCAAGAAAGGCAAAAGTCATAAACAGTGCCTTTCTCGAAGGGTTATTATGACAGTTAAATAAATCGGTGCATCTCAAGTGCTTGTGACAATACCTGGCAGACAGCAAGTGGCACATAGGTGTTAAGTGAAATACAAAAGGCCACAAATTAAACCCATGCACTTTCCTCACATATGTCCTTGTGAAGACCAGTTTACTTGTCCTTATGACCCAGCAATTCCACTTCTGGGAATATATCCGAAGACACCCAAAACACTAATTTGAAAGAATGTAAGCACCCCTATGTCATGCAGCGATATTTAGAATGGCTAAGATTTGGAAGCACCTCAAGTGTCCATCAGTAGAGGAGTGAGTAAAACAGCTGTGGTACTTTACACGATGGGGTACTACTCGGCTGTAAACAAGAAGAAAATTTTACCCGTTTCGACAGCATGGATGGACCTGGAGAACATTAAGCTAGGTGAAATAGACCAGTCAGAGAAAGACAATTACAATATGATTTCACTCATGTGGGATGTAATGAACAAACTGAACAAACAAGCAAAAGAGATTCAGAGAGCAGGCTGACAGCTCCAGGGGTGGGGGAGGTTTGGAGAGGGTGGAGGTATGGGGCAACAAACAAACAAACAAACAAACTCATGGACACGGACAACAGTGTGGTGATTACGGTGGGGAGGAGGGTGGGTGGAGATGGGAGAGAGGGAAGGGGGTAAATGGTAATGGAAAAAATAAAATTAGAAAAAGATAAAACCAGTTTACTCTTAGTTTGCACACTCAACAAATTATCAATGTAGACAAAAAGTAATTTTTGCTGCTGTATCTTTAAATCAGTATAATCAGAACATACAAAGCTATGTACAAAGAGCTGTATTGTTGGGGAATTCTCGTATTTTAATGGAATTCCTAGGAAGTATTTCAACACTGCCATGTTAGTAAGAGACACGATGTAGGTGGATTCTAATATATCAGATGCCTTCTGAATGTTACTGAAATTTTCTCAGAAGTTTTTCTGTAAAAGCTGACCATGAGAGCACGTAACGAGGGTTTGAGATAACCTTTGAAGACATTTTTCAAGAAGAGACTATTCTGCAAGTAGAAGAATAGTCCCTTTACTAGTTCTAGTTCTGCTAGAGTCAAAATAGGCTCTTTTTCCTTGGCCTACAGTCCTATACAATTTTGTATATAACCCCTTCTCAAAATGCATTGGTAATAAAATCAGCTTGGGGATGAAAAGCAGGTTTGAACTTTGTTATGAGTGATGTGAATATTTAATAGCTGGTTGTTTTATTCAAGTAGACACAACTGTGCCCGAAGTACTGGCAGCTCTGAGTTCCTGTGCCCCTGCGGTTGGCACTTACCTTCCTTCTGCTGCCTTCCCTGCAAGCGTCCTTCAAATGAGACCCCTGTGGTCTCTTTTGACAAAGGTCCTGATGTCCTGGAAATTAATGTCCTGGGCCCTTGTTCTGGATGCTCTATTTTGCAAAATAAGCTTTCAGGAGCCTCACCAACCAGAGATTCTCATGCAGGAGCCACTTTTAGAGGAAGCTCATAGTGCGCATGTGGGGATTCTGAGGCACAGAAAAGGCTGAGAACCCCGGGTGTAGGCAGACTTCCTGGAACCTTTACTCACACCCACAGGACACCTGGCTTCAGCTCCTTGTTCCCTCATGGGGACCCTCACACCACACACTCCCACATATCAGTTGGGTGCTTATGTCCTGCATCCATGATCCCTGGAGTGGACCCCGGGCAAAATCACAGTCTGCATTAGTGGATGAAATCAACCACAGGTAGCTGGAAGATCCAGCCTCTGACACGCCCTAACATCTTGACCCTGACGTGTACTTGTTGATCTCCCTTTCATCAGTCTCCTCGTACCTC
This sequence comes from Carollia perspicillata, assembly GCA_004027735.1. Lineage (NCBI taxonomy): Eukaryota > Metazoa > Chordata > Mammalia > Chiroptera > Phyllostomidae > Carollia > Carollia perspicillata. The sequence goes on along the minus strand of PVKM010037638.1, from coordinate 8,696 downwards.
TGCCCTCCATCGGCACCTCAGAAGCCCATAAATCCAGTCCTTACAGAGCAGTGTCCTCTTCCCATCTCTAGTCCAGTTGATCATGTTCAAGCTCATCTCAGGGCCTGCCCATGTTTAGGACTCTGGTTCTGAGCCCTGTCTCTAACCATTCTACTTCCTGCAGATATGTGCTGAGCATGTCCAACAGGCCTTCAGGGCCTCCTCTCTTAGCCTTGAAACCCAGGCTGATATTTCTGTCCACTGGTCTTGATGGAGGCCCCTGCCCAGCCTGTTCTGCAGCCCCGCTCCCCGTTCTTACCTCCAATCTCATCCCCAGAATGGCATGCTCAAAATACATTTATGACAGCTCTCGGTTGCCCAAATAACATGTAACAAACACATAAAACCTCACTAGCACACAACAATATGTTTAAGCACCCACATCTAGGAATAGCTGTAGATGGTCTTGGCCTCCCTGCGGACTGAACTGGGCTCACTCAGGTGTGGGAGTTGGCTGTCTGGTTGGGGTGACTTTGCTCTGATTGTCTCTCAGACTGGGTGCGGTCTCATGGCAATGGCTAAGGCACAAGAAAATCACCTGCAACAGCAAGAAACCTGCAAGGCTCAGAACTTGCATGCCATCACCTATGCTCTTTTCTGTAACAAGTCACAGGCCACCCAGATGCAAGGGGTGGGGAATGAGACTGGACCTCTTTACTGCAAAGCACAGCAAAACCACGTGGTGAGGCCTGAGGATAAAGAGGGATGTTGTATTCAACAGGAGTTCACCTGAGTGTTGGAAGCACCTACATGTAGACACTGTGCTTCTTATGAACCTGGACACCACAGTCAGTGCCACTCAAAGTGACCCACAAGGATCTACTTGCCCCAAAAGTATTAGGGAACATGAGAACTTCACGGAAGAGTTTATAGTGGAGAGAAGGAAGAATCATGCAGCATAAACTCCCCAAATATCTTTTTAGCAGTTCCCCTTGCCATGTAACTAGATTGTTCTGCTGACAGGCATTTCTTCTTGGCCCCAAACCCACAGGCACAGCTGTGTCTTCTCATCAGAACACATTTCATCCCTTCGCTCCAGCTCCTCAAACTGGAGCCCTCAACCTGCAGGTAGTAATATCGTCAGTGGAATATTTCTGTCTTGTCATTTACATCACCGCTCTGTCACATGCGTGTCTGTTCGCATGCTTGTACACTTTTACTCAGAAAAGCAGGCCCTGGTAAAGCAGGAGAAGATGGTGGAAGTGGGTAAAAAGGAACCTCCCTACCCTGTGTTTCTTCATCATTATTAAAGTCAGTACCCCTAGGAAACCTCAGACGGTCCACAAGCTTCTTCCAGGTATAGAATGTAGGAAGAGACCATGTTGGCTCTCAATAAGTTCGGAAGGGAAGAGGGAGATGGATTTTGATACAAGAGCTCAGCCAACACTTGGGGCCCACGGAAGCTGGAGAAAGAGAGTTGGCTGAAGCAGGGAGAAACCATGGGGTCTCCGATAAGGAGAAAGCCTCATGCAGCTTCTCTACTGGGAGCTTCTGTCCCAATTCCTCATCTTTCCAGGAATCCCTGACCAGGAACGGACCCACAGTGTCTGACCTAAGGAAGCTCAGCAGATGGACAAGTGTAGGGCAAGTCCACCAGCTGGTGGCCTGAGCACGTCAGCTCAACTCCTAAGGTCTGTTGGATGGGGACTGTATTTTGCAACCATACTCCCAAGGCCTCATCAACAGATCAGGTTTCCTATGAGAACTTTCCAACACTGCTGTGTTTCCTCACATGTGCATTATGTGTCAGCTCTGTACTCTCTGGTTGTTGGAGTAATATGGCAGTGACCTTGATCCTCCTTTTCTCCGGAAGCACAGACAATTTTACTGCTGGTGCGTCCCAGGTCCTGAACTCCTTACTGAGGAATCACAACTTGCTTACTGTTGGTAACCAATCAGAATCCTGACTACTGAAACTGCTGCTTAACCGCTCCACTCCCCCAAATCTCTGACTCATTTGCCACATGTTTTCATCAGAAATCAAGAGAGAAGCAGCTCGAGCTGTTTCATTTCTTTAGGTTTCCAACACTTATTTTCCTCAAATAAAGAAATGTCAAAAATAGAACAGTTGTGATATACTTTAAATATTTTCTTGTTCACCAATTAGTGTTCTTTAAAAAATTTCATGATTGTGCATGATTGTGTTTGGGTTGGAGGTAACATGCAGTGTGAATGGGAACCATGTGACATGGTGGCTTCCCAGATATTGGCTCTGTCATCCACTCAAATCAGGAAACTGGGGCTGGATGAGAGCATCTCCCAGGCCAGTCCTCCTCCCAGCACAGAATGTTAAGGCTTCTCACCCACCCTCCTTTCCATCTCCCACTGCAGGAGGAGGAAGGCTCTGCCCTATCTGGGCAGCTCCCCAGGACACCACAAGCAAGCAGAGTGAACAGCATCCATTTTTAATCCAGTGTACTGACTGAATATATGTGTAAGAAAACTCTGTTTGGGGGTGTTTGGGGTAGATTTTATTGCTATTCTTTAATATTGCATTTCTTCAGAATTTAGAAGTCAGGAAGGAAATGAACTGGGTTATTCCTTATAATTGCAAAGAAACACCCAGGTTTTCATGTCCATTTACCAGATTTGTTAGGTAGGATAGATAACAAACCAAGGCAGGGAGGAGGAGGGAGACGTGTCTCACCCACTAACTCAGCATCCTGAGCCTGGTCTGATAATATTGCCAGGGGTTTCAACATCACAGGAAACACTATGCTAACACGGGAGGAAGGCAGGCCTTGACATCCTATGTATCATCTCCACGATCTGGGGAAGAAAGTCTTTCAAACTGTGCTTTTGCCCCAAGGCCTGAAAGGCGGGAGAGGGTCCACAGTGCCCATAAAACAACTTTGGTTAAATACCTGCCTCTGGTCACTGTCTGTTTTACAAGGGGGACCCTAATGCTTATACAAAGAGCCTATAAATAACTTAGGGTAACTGCCTCAACTTTAATTAACTGCCTCCCGTCACACATCTGTTTTACAACAAGATGAACAATTGGGGTCTGGAGCAAAATCAGCATCTGGGCTGACAGACCCCCACATATACCCAAGTCGGGGTAGTCACAGCCCTCCGGGAAAGCTGGCACCACCTTTACCCATCAATCAATATGTAACTTCTTCAACCCCATCCCGCCGACTATGTCAGTCCTCAGAACAAAGGACCTGGGGTGCTTGCCACCCCAGCGTTTGGCTGCCCTTACCCTGCTCTGCCTGTGCCTTTCACCCCCCACCTTAGCTAGGCCCATTCTCTTCCATGAGAATGGATCACCAATAAACCCTGCTTGCATGCTAATAGATTTGCTGGTCTGTAATTCTTTACTGTGGTTGGCAAGAAGAACCAAGTTTCTGGGAGTTTCTCCCATAACAGATTGATAAAACCAAATTTCCAAATATGCAAGTCACCTTGACCTCCAACTCTAACTCAAGAAAGCTTCAGAAATGATCATGGAGGTAACTAGCAATAGGATAGTGCAGGCAGAATAAATCAGGAAAGGACAGCAATGGAAAAGGGTGAGAGAGAGAGCCTGCCTCACTATTTGATCTGAGAGCCAAAGCCTTTGGAAGAAGGGTGAAGGAAAGGAGTGGAACTTCCTTTGGGTGAGAAAGTGATGTTCAATGGTAATAAGCCACTGGGGTGGGGAAGGTGGGTCTGTTAGACCTCCCTGATCTGCCACCTGTACACTATAAGGAGCCTACAAAGGTTTGTTAAGCCTTTTGCTAGAGTCCAGTGAATGACCTCAAGTCTGTTCCTTGGGGGCTTTTCAGATTCTGAGCCTCCAAATAGACCCCAGAGTGCAGGCCACACCCACCAGTCATTCATGCCTGAGAATGAGGCAGGAAACCAGGCCATCCTAGACTCCTCTCCTTGAAGTTTTGCCCTTAGGCCTTATAGCAGCTGAAAAGATGAACGGTTTTTTTCCCTTTGCCGGAAAGAACCAAGGCTTGTTCTTGGCAGCCTCAGACATACCTGGAATCCAGAAGATTGTGTCTAAGTTTCATTACTGTTCTGCTATGCCCACCCCTCAGATTAGGTGAAATCAATCTCACATGGAGAGCCAGAGGTCCTCCTGGCTTGCATGCATCCCTTATTCCTTTTCTACCCGGCTTGTCTTAATGAGGTCATCCTACTGCTGCTCAGTGGCCTCCAGCTACAGCCCTTGAACTTGGGCAGTCCATTCATTTCCCTCACCACCCCCATCCCCACATTCATTAGGAAAGATGTTAAAAGCGAAGAAGCTTTTCTCTTGCAGAACTGCATTCACCTTACAACTAAAAGACCACTTCACAACAAGTGCGTGAATAGGGAGGGACGAAGCGAGGGGAAGAGCTGGTGGACACCTCCTTGTCACAGTGATGAAGATGGGTGGGAACGAATTAGTGAATGCTGGCAAAAACCTCATCTCTGACCCATAGACGAGAAAAGAGAAGGCAAGTGGCTTCTTAAACCTAAATAAATAAAATAAGCCAGAAGTCAGGCTGCGCCATGTGACTGCCATTTACACGGGAACCGTGCAGGCTTCCCAAACTCCCACTAAGACATCCCGGTTAGAAAAACAGATTACCATGTGCGGCCAGAATGCAATCTTTCCTAGGTCATTATCAGAGTGAGTCTCTTGTCAATACCATGCCTGATTGGGAGCAACTCTCAGAATCATTTAGTTTCTCTTGTCAGGGGAAGCTTTTTAACTGCTCCCTGCTGTCCTGTCATTTCGTGCTAACCCGAAAAGGCAGTGTTAAATTGATGTCATCTTTCCAATTTCATCCCAGAAGCATTTTTCCTTTCTAGGTAACAATGGAAACATTTGCACAATAATCAGGGGAGAAGAGTGGCCAAACATGAATGCTGTGAAAACTCGTGACTGGGATGAAGGCATTCATTTGTCAGCAGGTCCTCATCCTTCAGGATGACACAGAGAAGAAGAATGAATCTCATTCAGGAAGCAAGATACATAAAGAAAATAAGAACAAGCCCGAATCAGGTAGAAAACCACTGCCTTTAGTCAGTAAGTGGTTTTGATGTAAGACTCCTGTAGAATTACCAGCAAACACACAATTGAAGGGAATGTTGATAATTGTTGGATTGGATGAGGGATCTGTGGGTCTCCTTGTACAAACTATGGTTGTGTATGTTTGAAAATATCTGTAATAAAATATTATTTTAAACTCTAGTAGGAATTGGATCAGAGCTTATACATGTCATATGGTTCCTTGGCAGAGACCAATTTTCCCCTAAATTTAATTTGCAATACAAGCAGGGCCCATTCTAATCATTTACAGCTAAAAGCATGTGTGAAAGTGAAACTGGCCTGTTGTAGATGCACATGTGGACCAAGGGTTCTCTGGGACAGGCCAGCTCTGGCATCATGATAGAACGAAGGTGTTCACAAGTGCTAGAATTTTGAGTTTTAAACCTTACATTATGCATCCTCCTAAAGGCGGGGATTGCTATTTCTGTATGCTCAGCTGCTTAAATGAAGACTCCTACTTCATAAAATTCCTAATTAAATGAGAAAAGTATTCTAAATTCTTGATCTTTGTTAATTATATCTAGGAGAAGCCTGGATATTTAGATCATGATTTCATTAGGGCATTCTTACAGTTCCCCTGGTGGCAACATAATCTAATTTTAGCAAATTTTAACTGCAAGTGTAGTGATGGTTTGTGGGGACTGGAGATGAATCTGAGATAGTCTAGCTTCTGGAAGTAGCACCACCATCCACTCCACCTCAGACCCTCCATTTAGCCATGCCTGACCCTAGCAGCTACAGCAACAGCCCAGAGCAATCATACTAATGGCTACCTACATACTATATGTATATATATTAAAAGTTATAAATCTAGCTAACAAACTGCTAAATTAAATATCCTCTAGCATTCTACTTTGATAAACGTGACTTCATAGCAACCTGGAAGGCCTGGTTCAGATTTCAAATTCTCAGCCCCTCAGGGTCTGCACCAGGGACTGTTGTAGTGGAGGAGAGGTAGTGCCTAGCCACTGGGTCCCTTCCCATAGCTCATACCCATTCTCTTAAAATTCATGATTCTATGGCCCCTCAGCCCATACATTCAACTCTCTCCATCCCAATGCCACAGGCCTACCCCTTTTTCTTTAGCACCCTGGGGCCTAAGGGTGCACATACTGGTGGCATGACCTGTCTTCAGGAGGAAGTGGGCCTGAAGCCATGGAAACAGAGAATTCCAGCATCCCAGGTACTACATGATGCAGAGATTGAAGCATGTATTCTAGGTAGACACATCTCCTTGACTGATGTGCAACAGCTTAAGGGAATCCATGGGAAAGAACTTTATCACCTTCTCTATTAGGCCATAAATGTTGGAGTGTCCTCCAGGGCTAGGAATTGAGCCCTATAATCATTCCTTTGGTACTTTTTCCCTCAGTGATCTCATCTGGTTCCATGGGATTATACGCCTCATTCATTCATTGAACACATAATCATATTTCTAGATACTACTGATGCTGGAGTGGACAAAACAGAAGATAAGATTCCTATGTTAAAGCGTATACTTTCAAGTGGGAAGACTGATGACAAATAAAATGTGGCAGTTTTAAGCATGATCTTAAATTCTTTGATACTCCTTCCAAGCCAAGGTAGGGTTTGGATGTCTACTCCCTTGAATTTTAGGTTCACAGAGCCTAATGGAAGTGATGCTGTATGACTTCCTAAGGCTAGGTCATCAAAGGCCATGAACTTGGTCACTGGAAATGCTCACTCCTAGAGCCCTACATAGTCTCATAAAAAATAGACTGTCCCAAGACACCATGATGTAGAGGCCACATGTTGGCAGTCTGGTCAACATTCCCAGCTGAGTGCTTTAGCCCAGGCTGGGAGTGAGAAGCCGTCTTGGAAATTGCTGTCCCAGCCCCAGTGGCTTACATCACTCCCAACCAAGGCCCCAGACATCGGGAACAGAGACAGTTGGTGCTCACTGTGCCTTTTCCAATATTGATCCACAAAATCTGTGAACAGAGTAAAATGATTATTGTTCACTATGTTTTCAGGAAAGATGTATACTGACTACTGTATTTATGTCTCCAGCCCAGACCTGAGTTCCAGGTTTGTAAATTCAATTGACTTTTCACAACTCCATTTGGATATCTAAGTGGACATCTCAAACATCCGCTTCCAAAATGAAGGTCTTGATTAACAACAACAGCAACAACAAAACAAAAAACCAACTTGTTCATCTTCCCAATCTTAGTAAAGGTCACACCTTCCAAAGTAACAGTGTCATCCTGGCTTCTTTTTTCCATCATTTCCATGCTTAATCCATCAGCAAATCCTTTTGTTTTGACTTTGAAAGTATTCTCTAATATTTCCATTTCTCTCAAACTCCAGTAGCTGAGTCTTAGTCCTAACCACCATTGTCTCTTACCTGAAATAGCCTCCAACACATTCTTTTGCATTGAACTTCGCTATTCTAGTCTGTTTTTTAAACAGCAGCCAGGGAGATATTGCAAAAACATAAATCAGGATTTCAGATCAGGATGGTGCCATGTGTGATCACTTCAGTGCTTCAACCCCTTCCTCCAATTCTCTCAACAAATAGTAATGAAGGTTATATATTAGAAGTGAAAAACTGAACAGACAAATCTAGGATTAAATATAGAATAACCATGTCCAGGAAAAGGAAATTGAATGAAACACCACACACATACACACACACACAAACACACAGTGAGTGAAACAGCAGTTCCAATGTTGCTACTTTCACGTCTCAAAACAAGCAGTAGGTCTTGGAAAGATATAAGTGCTCCATGAGAGAGTTCTTCTGCAGAGCCTTCTGCCTGAAGTTGTAGGCTGGGAGTGGTTTCCAAAACTCATAAAGAAGGTAGAAAAAAACAATACTCCTACTGCTTTCATTATAGCTCCTGTAATTTGCAGGCATGGGGGAATGGATGGAACACACACAGCCTGAGACCAAGACCTGAGCAAAGCCCCAGCTCAGTCTGTACAGCCATCTGAGATCTATTTCTGAATTTGGGGAAAGGAGGTCCAGGTGAAGGCAATTGTAAAAGTATTAGATAGGGAAGAGCACACACAAAAATAAGTTGATGTGCATTAGGAGAGGATCTTCCATTTAAAGTAAGTCTGTAAACTAAAAGTCCCATATACATAAAATAATTTAATGCTAAAAAAGATAATAAAAAATCAGAATGTAAATTCACTCTTAGAAGATCTGTGCATCAGTTAGCTATTGCTATGTAACAAATCACCCCCAAACCCAATTGCTTTAAGCAATTAGGTTTATAAAATATTCCAACAAAGACTTTCAGTATTATTAAAATCTATCAGTCAAACAGATTTATCTTATTTTCAGTGGAAAGTAAGCGAGAATTTATGAATCACAATCAAGTCTTGGATGGGTAGAGATACAACAAACAGACTTTGATGGGTGGGAAAGTTGAAGTCAGATTGCAAAAATTGTCTCTGGTGTCAAGAATGGAAAGTAAAATGGTCATAAGTAAAAAAAAAAGTTACTAGTCATTCTCAGTAACTGGGTTGAGAGAGGGCAGCAGAAATGTTAGGTTTAGTGTGAAATCTCCAACCGGTGGGGATCCTCTGCGCCATGTTTAGGAGGGAAGTGTAGGCTAAAGTGGGTAAATGCATTTTACTGCGGGGCCATGCAACA
>PVKM010037637.1:0-14391 GCA_004027735.1 Carollia perspicillata | reverse complement strand
TTATGTCTTTATTTGAGAGGACATGCGTCCATGTCACACTGAAAAAACTAACGCTGGCGTACTTCTCCGGTAATTACTATTATACCCACAATACTTTTAGGAAAAGAAAAACGATCATTTTAATTTCTGTTTGGATCCCTACAAGGAAAGGATCTAGCTTTTAAAACTTAAACTCAGGTTCTAGAATTCCTTCTGGAGATGACCCTAATAGGTCAAAACGTTCAAAATTTGTGGCCGAAGAGCTAGCAGTTTATTTAAATGACTAATTCAAGGGATTATTATGATTGCCTTTGACCCCAACCTCTAAAATTGGTGAATTCCACAAACATTTTTGTCTTTTTTATCTATATATTCTACAGCATTTTTCCATTACCACTTGTCCCCCTTACACCCCCCTTCACCTCCACCGACCCCTCCCCCCACAATCACTGCACTGTGTTCCACGTCCTTTCTCATTTTGACGCGACCTGTCTATCCCACACCCGCTCACCCCAGAGCTGTTCCACAAACTTTTCATGGTATTTTTTCCTTACCATCCAAGATGGACAGACTGTAGTTTTAGTCTTTGTCAGTTCCACTAAGAAGGTAATTGTGTTAATATTTTACATGATTAAAAGTTCAGGAGTTTGAATGTTTTCTGTTGTTTGTGATGCCTGTCACTGACTCATGGTCGGATTGTAAACAAATCAGTTGATGGCTTCACTGTCACTGACATTCCTCCCAAGACGCTCTGAGAAACCATAGGCTCTCTCGATTCTGCCCTCCATCAGTAATAATCAAGAGTCGTATTCCTGACCAAGCCATATTTAATAAAGAAATAGAATGTGTGAACAGGTGTTAGATTTTAGTGCACAAAGGCAAAGAAGACTGCGTGGTTAGAGCTCGGCACACATGCTCGCGTCACCTTTGCAAGCTGCTGTTCGGTATGTCTGGTAAATTCTGGTGCTCACACTATTATTTAACTTGTTAAATACAAGTAAAATATTAAACACATAAACAAATATATCTAAGTCTGACTTAACTAAAATAAGAAACTTTATTTGCTTGATTACTTACCTATTATACGAGACTGAGCTCTTGTACACACACATATACACACGTATACATGGCAATTATTGCCGGATTGTGTTTCTTTTGCTCAATAAGGAGTAAAAGCAGAATGTGTAACGATAATCCTGCATACCACATACATCATTGACAAATGCTGGTATCACCCTAGCTTTATTGTTTAAATATAAGGTAATTAACCTTATATTTAGATTTAATTTTTGTTGTTGACTTTGCAGGGATAGATATCCTAAACATCACAGATGTAGTTATACAAAACAAAAGAAATAAACAATCAAATCATCAAAACATACCAGAGACAATGAATGGCTCGAGTTACCTGGCAAAAGACCATTCAATACTCAACTAATGAGAATACGTTCTAGTTAATATTCAACCCTATGTTACACCTGGCATTTTAAAAATAAGTCCTAGAGCTTAGTAAATTCTAATAACTTGGATTGGTGGGTTTCTTCTCTAAGAAAAGAGCATCCTCTCGTTTATGTCTATCATGCGTGATCATAATTTGTTAAAAATATATAAAAAGTCTATCCTGGTAGTACTATATAATACATGTTTTTTTCTTCTTATGAAGGTGATGGCCTGAACTGTTGTGCGTCTTCAGCAGAATTCAATATGCAGTACATTTTGTACCCAAAATCTCTAATGGTCTGCTATGCATGGCTTCTATATTCTTAATAATGTATGAATGCCTTTGTGGAACTAATTTTTCCCTGTAACTGCTGGCAAACTCAACTCCAGAAAGGTCATGGCTGGCTGTGGCTGGAGCCCTGTCTCAAACGACAGGGAGCACAGGGCGATGACATTAACACTTCAGGCCCCTTTGTTTCTTTCTGTGCAGATATTCACAGGCATAATTTTAGTAAGAATATGGAAATGATAACACATTTTTTCTTTTGCTTAGAAGAATTTTAAGTAACGTTTTAATAATATGATTCCTTGAAAGAATCACTTTTCCCAAAGACCAGCCTATTTTATGGGGGAGTTCAAAGTTCAGGTAAAATGAAATAAATGTTTACATTACATTTATAAATCCTAAAATTGTGGGCAAATAAACTAAGTATTCATTATTTTGTTCAGGAAAGAAGAAAATTGTGTTCTTGAAAATATAATATTTTAAAAGAAATAAAAATGGTTGTGTAAAAGAAAAGTATTTTGTCACAGACCTGCAAAAGCAGAGTGTTGCACACAGACCCACTTTAAATGTTTTTTCTCCTGAATTTTGTTTGATAAATGTCATACACAAATAATGATGCGAACACAGCTTATTATGAAGTTTTTCTTCTCATATCTCCAGATGATTGTTTTTTAAATCATGGGAGATTGCAAATGCAGAGTAAACTACATATTCTGGAGTTTCCAATACATAGATCCCGTTGTCAGCAAATAGTCTGTATTTTTGTCCCTGTTAGAGTGAAAGTTAGAAATCAGTTGTCACTAATGCTGGAACAACATGAATAACGATAAAGTGATAGGGTTGCCCAGGAGGCATGGTGCTGAGTATTATGATGACAGCAGAGAGGAAATAGGCCAACTGGTTACTCTCTGTTGTCAATTTAATAAACATACTCTTAGCAAGAAACATCATAAAATTGTTTATTCTAACAGAAGAGTTGTTCCTTACACGTTCACCAGAAAACAGGCATGGGTTTAGAACTTGTTAGAATGATGGATACTCTGCTTTTCAAAGACTATTCTATAAATTTCCACAACATGCATTGCAGAAAAAATATTCAAGCTAAGTTCCTATTATATAACAAAAAAAAAAATAGGTAAGTAATCAAGCAAATAATCAGTTTCTCACTTTATTTAAATCAAGTCAAGTTCAGTGAACATTGCTGCATGCAGTTGTGTTTGAATTTCAAGACATTAATTGGCTTGTTTAAAAACTTATGCTCACTAAAATTTATATCAAAATTAGAGGATATTCTGCACTACCACTTCTCAAAAAATATTTTTTCTTCTAAAAATAAAGGAAAAAGAACTAAGGTTAAAGGGCAGAAAAGAAAGAATATTATTGATATTGCGAGCACAGTGATATACAGGCTTGTCTTACCGACCCTTACTTACCTCTGATTCTTAAACTTACAGCCTTTTTAGGGGAATGGGGAAAAATTCATGACATTTAAATATTTTTTAAAAACAGAAAAAAAGACTAATTGAAGTCTAAAATCTAGTCACAGCCAAGTGAGGATGTAAAAAGAAAAATGTTTCTCTCAATGTCTTCTGATTTCTTTTGAAGAATCTTTAGTTAGTTTATAAATTGGGAGACATGGCGCTGTCCTCTACACCTGTTCTTAAAGAAACCACCTTAGACTAAGAAGCAGATGTCTATGAAAGACATAGTAATTTTCCTAATGCTGTGAAATTAGAGTGTATGTGTTTGGAATCAGGAACCCCTGCCTCTGTGGAAAGGAGTACATTGTGTACACGGAGAAGATTTCTCATGAGATTCCTTTTCAACTATCATTTGATCATCCTGATTAAGACTTTTCTAGACCCTGAGAGTTCTTTGTGATTTACTAGTTGACTTGGGAAATTTGTAAACACTATGTATGCATGTTTGTGTATGTACGCATGAATGTATGCATGTGGTATGTATGTATGTATCCATCCAACCATTCATCAATCCATCCATCAAATATACTTCACTCATTTCCAATATATGTTCATTTGTTTTTCTCATGCCATCAAGCAATTCTTGGTTACCAGCTTGGCGACGGAGAATTCAACTGAATTCTAACACTACCTGTGCACAATGACAGATCCCCAGGTTAAGTGTTAATCCTACAACACTGTCCACTGCCCCCTTTCAAAGGCAAGTCAGAAGTCTAGTGTCTCTGTGCTTCTGACCCATCTGCTACAGATTGGAGCTTTCGATGACCCTCTTCTTAGGTTTGATTAATTTGCTAGAATGACTCACAGAATTCAGAGAAACATTTTGTCTGCTAGATTACATGTTTGTTATAAAAGGATGTAATTCAAGAACAACAAGTCAGAAGAAACGCACTAGGCAAGGTATGGGAAAGGGGGTTGGAGCCTGCATGCTTCCTAAGTGAACCACTGTCTCCGATCTCTTCGTGTTCACCAGCCCAGAAGCTCTCTGGACTTTAGCTCTTTGAATTTCTGTGAAGACTTCATTACCTAGACACAATTCATTATTCTTTGTCAATAGATTCAATCTGTAGCCCCTCTCCGCTTTCCTGGAGGTCAGGGGGGTGGGATAGAAAGTTCCAATCCTCCAGTCATGTGGTTAATTTCCCTGGCATCCTTAGAAGCTTTCAGTAAGTCACATCATTGATATGAACTCAGGTGTGTTTGGAAGGGGTTTGTTATGAACGACAAACACTTGTGTAGCTCTTCTCACTTAGGAAATTCCAAGGGTTTTAGGAGTTCCGTGCCAGAAATAGGAACAAAGACCAAGTGCATGTTTTTATTAAAAATTGCAACATTACACTATCACTTAGTTATCAAGGTGATATATTTACATTAAAAATATCATTAAATGTAATAAATTTAAAACTTGACTTGCTTGTCCATTATATGAGGTTTTAGGCATCAGATGGTCTGTAACTGACATACTGTTTGTGGTAGGTCTCCAAAAGATATCCATGCCCTAACCCCAGAACCAGTGAATAATACTTTACCCTACACGGGTAAAGTCCCTGCAGAAGGGACATTGCAGGTGTGATTAAGTTAAGGATTTTTGAGATGGAGAGATTATCCTGGATTATCCAGATGGGTCTATTGCAATGACAAGAGCTCTGTAAAATACAGGCAGAAGACGTGATGATGGAAGCAGAGGTCCCAGTGATGCCATTGCTGGGAGGGAGCCAAGAGCCAAGGAATTCAGTTGGCCTTTGGAAGCTAGAAAAGACAAGGACAGAGTCTCCCTTGGAGCCTCCAGAAAGGGCCTAGCTCTTCTTGCATTAACCCCATAAGCCCTGTTTATGGACTTCTCACCTTCCTAACTGAGATAATGAATACGTGCTATCATAAGCGACTAAGTTTGGGGTCATGTGTTACATCAACACTTAGAAAACTAAAACACTATCCATAGGGTATCACTTCCAAGAATTTGAAGAGAATTAGATTTTGTATGTTCATGTCCTATTGGAACATAATCCACACAGAAGATTCTGTCATACTAAGAAGGGTAGACTCTGATAAAAAGGCACTGACAGCTGAATCAGATGTTGAGGAACATTACTTAAAGTTAGAATTGTAATGCTAATTTATTCAAATTAACCATTGAATTTTGAAAGGACACTGTTTAAGAGAGAATGCACCCTTAGATATTACCTTTAGAATAATTTCAAATTTGGAAAATATAATATATTAATCAAATATTTACATTATCTTAAGTGCACACTTCTTAATTTACAAATTCCACAGGGAATACATTAAACAGTGGAAGCAAATTCCACAGACTCTAAAACACAAGAGCGCTCAGTTGCTTCTCTGTCCCTCTCTCTAGTTTTTAGAGAACTTCATGGTAATAGACTAATTCATGACCCAGGAACACATCTGCATAGTGGCACAGCAACCTCACACTGTGAACTCCAATCTCAGGGCTGGTGTATTCCTGTCACATTTCAGTGAGCCCCTCCTCCCCAAACTTGCTATTTAAGATCACCAAAGTAACTTTACAAAAGCAGTTACCTGATTTGTATCTCATTCTTCTTCAATAATATCTTTTGGAAATTTAGCCTAGGAATATGGATTTCTTTGAGAATCATTATTTTTTCATACCCAACTCCAGCTTAATATGCATGGTTATACAATATGTTAATATGTTTGACTATCTGTCATACTTTTTAAAATCACTATTCTATGCACTGTTTGGGGATAGAGAGAGAAACAAGACTTAGTTACTGCTTCAAAAACAAAAGGAAGTCATACACAAGTAACTATAATACAAGTGAGAATTAAATAAGTGCTATACAAAAGTACTCACTTGTGGTATCAGAGTGATAATTGGACATGCATTAATTCTCATGGGCAAAACCAAAGACAGATCCTTAGAGGTCAAAATTAAGTTAGCCCTGAAAGATTGGGAGCTCATATAATCTCAGGCTCAGAAATCAGAAAATCTTGAATTTGAATTTACAACCCCACCTCGACACCTTCCCTTTGATGAAATGCAGGTTCTCCTACGAAAAATGAGGCAAATGAGATAACACATTGATTAAAGCATAGAAATTCCTTAGAGTAATGCCTAGCAAAGGGCAAACTTTCAGAGAACATTAACGGATAATGGTAGCAGTGATGATGATTATAACAATCATAAGGAACAAAGAGATGAGACTTGATTAAAGCTTCAAACCATAAGGATGTATTCTTGTCTCATCTCTGTCAATATCTTCAACAACTCCTTTCCCAAGTACACAAACACATACCCATAATTGCAGAGGTCATAACTAAACACTCTGTTTGAGATTAGGAATGAAAAACAATGTTGCATAAAACCCACATGTCTCCTGCTGCTGTAGAAGTTACGCTCTAGTGGAGAGACACACAAATGGAAGTCAATCTGCAAGAGGACTAAGTGTCATAAAAAAGGGTGATCTTGTACTATGAAAGCCTGTAATGGGAAATTTTAGAGCTAGTCAGGGTGGCCAGGGAAGGATCTCAATGAATTGACACTTGAGCTAAAATATAAATGGGCAAATTGTAATAATTTGGATAACAGGGAGCGAGGAAAGGGCATACCAGTGAGAGAAAACTGAATTGTGAAGGCCAGGCCAAAGGATAAGTCTTTGGTCAATGAGAAGAAAGCAGAAAGAAGTTTGAGATTATGCTGGAAAATAAATAAAGCTCAGACTTCGCAGCCCATTAGAGATTATGTTAGAGATTTTGATCTTTCTCCTAAGAATATTGGGAAGTTGTTGACAGGTGTAAGCAGATGACTTACATGATTGGAATCACGCTCAGGATCTCCTGCTCTACCTGTGCACAGTCAGAACAGTTTAAAGGTGTCCATGTAGAGGCTGGGACAAGTTAAGAGAATATTGCGGTGGTCCAGCTCTCAGATGATGGTAGTTTGCATTCAAAATGGAAATGATGATGTAAGGAAGCAAAGATGGATAGATGATATAGATACAGATATAGATTGCATATAGATGTACAGCTGATATAGATAACATGTATACAGATCTAATTATTCTTATCACTGAATTTGTCGATGAAAAATGAGGTGTTAAGAACAATTCTGAAATTTATGGTTATCATAACTGGATAAATGGTTTTGCCTCTGTCTCAAATAGAAAAGAAATTAAACAAATAATGCTTTGGAGACACCCTTGAGACGTTGTTTTAGGCAGTTTAATATGCCAATTGAGTGCTTGGAGGATATAATGTAAGGACAATCTATTTACAGGTGTCAGTTGAAGTGATAGGTAGCCGTGGGGTCACCTGATAAGAAGTTAAACATGAGAGAAGTAGGGGACTTATGAATGAACCTCAAGGAAGTCTCAGCACAGGTGGTGAGATAATAAATTTTTAGTGGAATCATTCTGACCTGGTTCTAGTAGTGATGGTTAGTCAAGCATAAGTATGGAAAAAAGAATCACTGGATCCATTAAACAATGTATTGTTTCCAGACAAGTCGTAAAAAACATAAAATAATAAGAGAGTGTTCAGCAATGATAAAGAGTATGATGAAAATGCTGATCATAAAACGTAAGACAGATGAGGAAAATGTGAGGAAAGAGGATGCTCCTGAAAGGGAAGGTAGATGTGCCCACAAAGACAGGCCAATTCTCTAGTCCACACTGAAGTCTCTGAATAGCTTGCCCATCATATGCCAGAGCACATTGAGTGACTGGGCAGGGGCTCTGCCTGTGATTAGAGAGCAACTGTAAAGGAAAGAATCTTAAAGGTCAACTCCACCAGAATGTAGGAGGATTCTAAGACAACTCTTTTTGATGGTTTTGACATCTTAACACTGAGCACGAAAACATTGACTAGATAGCACATAAAAACCAGTCTATGTCTTTATTGCCATTTCTAAAGAAAAATTCTATATCCTTACCCTTACTTTCTTATCTTTTCAGAAAAGTTTGGATAACATCAAGGCTAGATATTCACGACTAGAGAAATATTTTTATACAACCACTTCAATTTACTGAAGTAAGCTGTCTGGGAGTAATAAATAGATGTAGAAAACGTGAACAGCCCATGGCAGCAAATGAAAAATTCAGAAATAATGCCGTAATGGAGATGGTCTCTGTGAACAGTGCAAAGATGGCTTTAAAGTGCAGTCATGAATTCATTTTATAGATTTAAGAAACATTAGTCAGAAACACTAACATGTCAGATTTTGGTTTGAAGACATCTCACCCATCTGGTGGGTGTATACATGAGAGATCAAGAAGGGTTTCTTTTTTCTTTTTATACTTAAGCTGGGGGATTTTTATTAAAAATGAACACATTTCAATATTATCCACCAAAGGAATATAGAACTATAAATCTCAGGATAAGTTAGCATAACATAACCAAGGAGTATGAAAAGAATCAAAGAGCTTTGATACGGAATGAAATAGGTCAGCCAGTCTCACCATATGGGTTCAAACTCTCAAAGTCATGACAACCCACTCTGTTGGGTAATTTTACCAGTAGTCTGTGGAAATTTTATTCTATGTGCTAATGAGCTGTTACAGCAGATTGCATATCAGATTATACTTTTCTCTTACTTGGGCTCTACTTGGCCAAAGGACAAGCAATATTTCCCTCAAATATTGCTTAGTGTTTTATTTGTTAGTTGTTTATTTTTAGACATAGAATCTTATTTGCCTCTACATTTTTTGTTTGTTTATTTAAAGCAACATTAGCTCTACGTTTTATGAAACCCATAATTAGCCCCTCTAGCTTATTTATTTTAAAGTAGTGGAACTTCTCACTGAGGTAATAGATTGGAAACTTATTTTCTTGTACTAGGATAAGATGTTTGCAACAACTGTCCAGAGCTAACCAACAGTTTAAGGCTAAAATAGTTAAGTTACTAGCAAATAATATTGTCACACAGACACAGAATCCAACAGGAAAAAAACCCATAGTATCAAAGAGCACCAAAGTAAAACATGGGAAGAAAGGATGTGTCTTACATGGAAACAGTTGAGGAAGGCTCTTCACATTGGCAGTAAAAATTAAACTGACTGAAGCAGTTTCATCACACATCTTTTAGCATAAATTGCTAAAACTACTGTACAACTCTAATGATAATACCAAGTAGCTTTAAATAAAAATAAACCCTTGAGACTTTATTAGAGTATGTTAGCTTATTGTAAATGAATATTAAAATCATTTAAAATGACCACTTCTGCACTAAGCACATGCTATTTTGAGTTTCTCATTCTCACTGATGTAGCCTATTTTCTAGGTTCCACTGTCATATTATTCTGCCATATTTTTCTCTTTACTCTTCTTTTCTATTCTTCTCTTTCTTTCTTTCATTTGTATTCCTGTTGGATTCTCTCTATTTGTTTACTAATACTTATAGTTATTATCTAAATAACAGTCATTATCATTTTTTGTGGGAACTGAGTCTTGAAATTCTTCTCTACCTTCCCCTATCAAAGTCTTTACAATAAAGAGGGTTTAAAGTCATTTTGTTTTACTTTAATCATGTATTCCCATAACAGTTAAGGAGAGCAATATATGTTGTTCCCATCCCCACTTTGTGGTAAAATATTCACCAAGTTTGGCCCAATTTCTGCAATATCATCCTTGAAATTTGCTTTTTTAGTCTTTGTAGTGAGAACATTAAAAATATTTTAACATCTGGTAACAGTCTTTGACTTTTCTGTATCCTTGTAACTCAACAGCTATGAGCATTAAATTCAGACTTGAATGACATGCAATCAGTCAAATATATTTGGATAATATGTTTTTAAAATAATTCTGGTATAGGAAGTCTAGCACCCCAATACCCAAAGATCCTCTGAAAAGTAAGTTCATTGTGGTTTAGGCAGCTGGAATTTCTGTGGTGCTCTGGCTGGATGTCTGCTTGTGATTTTCATCATCACCCCATATGTTTATTCATTTAACAAGTTCTTTCTGAGAAATTCCTACATAACAGACACAGTGCTAGGTTCTTAGGCTACCTGCCCTGGTGAAGAGTTGATAGTTTAATGAGAGGCAGAGCACATATAAAAATATCTTTGATTGCAAGACCCAGAATTTTAATTTCATTGAGTTTAAACACAAGTGGTGTGTGTTATATTATTGCTGAAGAGCTTCAAAGAATCTAAGATTAGAAACACAGGTGGATCTCATGGACACACCCAACTAGAGGCACCAATAATCACACAGAGGTGGGATTTATTTGTTTATTTTTTAGCAGAACATCTTCTCCTGGTTTGGGGCACTACAAGACTAGAAATGTAACTTTTAACATTTCCATTGCTTTACTTTTTTCAGTTTAGGCACCCAAAGGTGTGATATATCTTTCTTATTTCTACCTTCAAAATTTCTGTAGAAAGACTAGAACTAACCTTAGTTGAAATACTATTTGATAGATCAGTTACAGACATATTTTTGGTGGGGTTACAGATATATTTTTGGTACAGGGAATTGAGGGAGACACATTATAATAAACTATCTCCACTGAACTTGTGTAGGAGAAGACAAATTTCTAGAAAATGATTTTGGCAGATAATAACATAGTTATTTACATACTATACCCATATAAAGAGTTATGCCTCATAATAGGAGACATAAAGAGAGTATATTATTCTGCTGCTATTAGTTGGGCTGTTCTAACAAAACCATTGACTGACTGGATGAATTAAGCAATAGAAATTTATTTCTCACAATTCTGGAGCCTGACAAGTCCAAGATCAAGGTGTCAAATAATTTTGTTCCTGGTGAGGTCTCTCTTCCTGGCTTCTAGACAGCCATGTTCTGATGTTTTCACAAATGGCAGACTTAAAAAAGAAGAGTTCTAGTTTTTTCTTTTTCTTATAAAGACACTAATACCATTGTAGGGTCCTCACCCTCATAACTCATCCAAACCTAATTACTTCACAAAGGCCCTACTTCCACACATTATCACATTGCTGAGGGTGTGTGAGCCTCAACATAGGAATCTGGGGGTCAGGGTGACATAAACTCTGTAACATGGGCCAATAGAACAGAGTATTTTACCCAGATTCAAAGATTCAGAGTAGACTTACTGAAGTACTTAAATGTAAGACTGTGCTTGAGCCATAAAGACAAGCTAGCTATGTGAACAGAGGAGAAGAGGCAAGAAACAGATTTCAGGCACTGTGGACAGTGTATGTAATCTGGTAGCTGTATAAGAGACACCACTCTGACCACAAGAGGGCATTGACTGAAACAGCGAAAGAGGAGGCAAGCAGACCAGAGAGGTGTTGTTGCAATTCTTCATTAAGTAGAGAAGCATAGCCTAGACTAAAGCAGTAACAATGGGGGTGGGGGTGACTTAATGCTGCTGAGAGCTATTTAGATAGCACAATGGACGACGGGTGACTGTCACATTCCATTATGCTCTATGTAACCTCCCAAAAGAAATGCAAGAGAAGACTGCTGTGTTTGAGGCTTGAGAGACCTGTGCTTGCTTCCGCATACAACACTATAGAAGATCATTACACAGTCATCTTAGATGTCCTTGAGAGACAAATTGAGTACTTGATTGTTCATTATCATGCACTGTTATTTTAGTTCATCATTGCCAAAAAGAATTACTGCAAAATAAAAGCATTTATGAACAAGTGAATAAAGAGATGTAGATTTACAACGCATAATAAAAAACAAAATCCACTGCAGCAAGAACATTAAAACTACTCTCCATATATCCTAAGAGATGGCTCAGCCTATATGTCCCACAAATATTTCATCTACAAGTGAACTACAATTTCCCAGGTTTCTTACTGATTGATGGTCTACTACCCCCATGCATTCCAAGGGCCCTAGTGGACAAAAGTCACACAACAAATGGCCAGCAAAGAGCAGCATGAAATACTTCTACCATCACCAGGAGTGACTGGATGGGTCGGATAGTCTCAGCTGCTTTTGTACAGAGGTGCTTTACCAGTGGAATCTTGTATGCTGTTTTTGAAGAAAGATATTACATCTCATCTGACAGAAGTTGGGAAAAGAGAGACAGGTTCTTGCTGGTTACCTTTCACATTAACTATTAATGACACTTTTTGCATTAATGCTAATAGAATTGTTACTTTTACACTTTTAGAAAGAATTTACAAATCTACCAATAACATAAGACTAATTTGCTATTCAGTAGATCACTTTAGTAAATATATATTTTACAATTATTTTATTACCCCATTTTTCTTTCTAAAGGTCCCAGATTGAATCATAAATTATATGGTCTATCTAGTATAATAAAAATGTTTACATTATTATTACTTAATTATTATTAAATTATTTTATTTAATTATCATTAACTAACATTTTGAGTTAGGTAAGAGTATTGTTTCTATTTTACACTGAAAAACAAGTTCAGAGAATTAACCAGGTTAAATATCTAAACTAATGTTTATTTTTAAAAGTTGTTTCAAAATTAATGCTTATATTAAAAAGCTAGTTGGCTTTGTATGACCCTTTATACTATAAAAAAATCTTAATTTAAAAAAAAAATTCCAATATATTTTTTAAAAATAATGAATACTACATTTCCATTGGACAAAAACATATTAAGCCAAAACTTACAAAAGAAGCTATAATTATTTGTATTCCTGCTTGCAGGACAGAAATATTATATTTTTTGGTAATTTTACATATCATGCTAGTAATATTTTCAAACCTGTAAATCAAAACACACCCTTCTTCTTGAAAGAAATAATAGAAATGTAGTTGTTACCATGGAAACAAGAGCTCCCTCATAATCTCCTAATTTTCTTTTTGATAAAGTTCTTATCCTGGAAGACTTTTTTTTGTTTGTTTGTCTACAGAGCACACCATCTTATAAGAAAATTGAAGTGTTATGTTTCATGAATTGGCTTATTATTAAATTTTTTGTCTCGAATTCAGGCAACGAGCATTGTAAAGACCAATAAACCAAACAGAATATGTGTGGGAACATACATCTGAATAAAGGAAACTTTTAATTTGATCAACACTTCATTCAATTGATTAAATGCTTAATGTTTTAAAGGATAAAACTTTATAAAAATTTGCTTAAAATATCTATATATTTTCAGCTGGAAAGCATAATCAAATTTAATTTAAAACAAAGTATACATTTTTCACACCTTCGTTCCCCTGGTGCTACTCTGTGTCCTGGATTCTTTGGGGCATTTCTGGAAAAGAAGGCAAGGAGCACTTCTAGGTAGTGGAAAGCAAATTCATGGGTGTCAAACTCCATGTAGGGACTATCCATCCTTCTTATCCTTGTCCTCTTCATGACTTTCCATCTCAGCCAGTCAACTCCATCCTTTCAGTTATAAATGCCAGAAAACTGGGTACTGACCTTGATATTTTCCTCCAATAGACACTCATATATCTAGCTTTCTCAATTTGCCTTCATAAACATATCCTGAATTTATAGTCAGTTCTTATCACTTCCACCATGTTAGATTAACATATCTTCAGGTCTTCCTGAATTTCTGAACTCTGGGATAAATGATCATCCTTCATCTGCTCCTTTTTTCTAGTTCATTCCTGGTACAGTGCTAGCATAAATATTTCTGAACTTAAAACAAATTGTGCCATTCCCTTGCTTAAAATGTCCAGCAATTGTCCTTTACTCTGGATAAAGAACTGTGTAGTGCTCCAGGTTTCTTTCTCCAATACTCCTGTGCCCTCTCCACCCAATCTACATGGCTGAAGGATTCCCCTACACTGTGCACTTCTATGTGCTGGTCCCTGCACCTATCTCTCTACAATTATTGCTTCAGCACATATTGTTTCTTTAGGGAAGACTTCCTTAAACTTCGAGACTATGCCAGGTCCAAAGAGATAGAACTTCTTTTTATAGCACTGTTTTTCCTTTAAAATATTTATTACAGTTTTAAATTGGATATGTGTTAGTGTCATTATTTCACTAGGGTACATCATGTCTTCATTTATTTGAGTTTTTCTCAGTAATATACCTCCAGAGCTTAGCACAATGCCATCACATATTAAATAAATGAAATTACTTAACTAAATCAAATAAAATTAATAATGAATAAGTGGCTAGATGGAAGCCTATAAACTGAGAGTTAAAGAAGGGTTTGTTTTAAGAGACAAAAAATCAAGTGTGTGTTGATAGGAAAAAAGCCTATAAAGTTGAAAAGACTGAAGAGATAAGAAAGCCTGAAGCCACTGATAAAGACATGAATTTAAACATTAGACTGACAT
>PVKM010037636.1:0-14386 GCA_004027735.1 Carollia perspicillata | reverse complement strand
AGGGTTGCATTCACTTATTATGATATGTGAATAGCAACTCCTTGAGCAGACAAAGTGATTGGTACAATCTGAGGTGGTACAATAAAGAATCTTGAACTCTCAGAACTCCTGTGGAAATAACCTATGTTGCCAATTAGGAACAGATTCATACACTTTAATAATTATATAAATAGCAGGACGTCTAAGTGTGCAGAGCAGCCAGGAAAACAGTTCAGTCTGGATACAAACACACACACACACACTTTCTGGAAGGGTAAGTTAATACTTCACCAACTTTGGGGATATACTTCTTCTATAAATCTTCTTATAAAATCTACCAAAATAAATGACTTTCATTAACCCAGTCTTCACTACAATATTAAAGTATTCTTTTACTTTAAGGAAGAAAGATAATTTATATCACAACATTAGCAACTATATTTTTTGTTTTGATAAGACATGTTTTTTTTTACCATTCTTATGCAGACAGTTCTGATTTGTGTATTTGTTGGAGATCCTATGATAAAGAGGTGGTGCTGATTGTCCCTACTGCCCACTTGTCCATTCATCCTCAGAAAGGACCAGTGATAGTTGACTAGCCACAGTAACTCACCCAGACTTGTCACTACTGAATAGACATGTCATTATTTGTGACAAACGTGTTGTTGGAAGACTTGATTCACCGTTTCAGGATGGACTTAGTATCTCCTTGTACTTGTCATCTATACACAGATATGAGATTAAAAATGTATGCGTAGGTATACATGCCCATATATACATGCACGTGTACATGTATGTACAGACACGCCAAGATGAAACATCATTGTGTAAATTTTGAGCTTGGGGAAAAGACAGCAAACCACAGCCTGGATGTGCTTACAAATACCAGTAATTTGTTCTCATATGAAGCTAACCTATTGTTCCCTTTATTGTGAGAATAACTATTATGTATCTTTTAGAGGAAGAGTCTGTGAAATAGAATATCCTTTGGACTCAGCCTAATTTATGTGAAATTCTAAATTGTTAAGATTCAAATTTGTATAGTTTTATTATTATTTCATTTTTGGTAGTGTAAAAGCATTCCTAAAATTGGTGACTATAATCACAAAACAAAGAACACAACCAGAAACAATGGCTTAATAAGAAAGAAAGTGTATTGATAAAATGTCACTACAAATACCATCAAATTAACGTCTTCACAATGTTATACTCTTTTAAATCTTTTTTTCTCAATAGAATAAAATAAGATTAAACTAGACATTCAATTCAGAAAGAAAACTATATAGCTTAATTTGAATGCTTCATTCCATGTTAATTTCATTTATATTGGAAATGTCCTTAAACTATGTTTTTTAAAAAAGAAAGGGACATTAGGGTTAGAATAAATTAATGTTGCAATACATAGATAAGCAAAGTAAATTTAATTTTGGTTAAAGTACAGTTTAGTATTTTAATGGTTATGGGATTAGAAAAATACTAATATTGAGATATATATTTGTATCTGAATATTATTTTAAATTTAATAAATAATGGATGCTACATGGATAGGAAAAGGAAAATAAATTGGAAGTATTATGCCCCAAATTACAAGGTGATAGATGTTTCTCTATATTTTTTGAAGATTTTATTTATTTATTTTTAGAGAGGGGAAGGAAGGGAAACATCAATGTGTGGTTGCTTTTCACATGCTCCCTACTGGGGACCTGGCCTGCAAGCAACCCAGACATGTGTCCTGACTGGGGAATTGAACCAACACACCTTAGATTCATGGCAGGCTGGCACTCAGTCCACTGAGCCATACCAGCCAGGGCAGATGTTTCTATATTTTATAGATGTAGGAAATTATTTAATGATTTTTCTTTTTAGTTTTTAGGCAGTCTGTGAGTCTTAATTACCCAGGCATTAATAATCAGTTATAACCTGTAGTGTGATTCTGAGATTTTCAACAGTGAATAAGGAGAAATCTAAAAACCCTTATGAAAATAAAGACTTCCAATATACATATAACTTGTTGATATTTATTGATATATGTTAACCTCTAATTCTCATACCTGGATACAAAAGAGATGGAAATATTTTTTCAAATATATTTGACATTAAACAGTAAATCACTGTTTAATTTGGAGCTTTTGTATTCTTACTATTTTCCCTGAAACTCATGAATCATTGTTGAACTGTAGATTCATAAAATAACTATTAGTCTTTTAAAACTATTTTATTTATTTATTGTGTAGAGAGGGGTAGGGAGAGAGACAGAGAGGGAATGAAGGAACAACGTGTGTTGCCTCCCACACGCTGCCTACTGGGGACCTGTCCCGCAACCCAGGAGTGCGCCCTGACTGGGAACTGAACTGGTGTCCCCCTGTTTCACAGGCCAGCATTCAATCCATTGAGTCACACTAGCCAGTGCATAATCATTAGGCTTTTAATAGGCAATGTTTCTTTTGCTTCATGTAAATAGAGAAATACCTACATCTATATCATCTATACCTTAGTCAATATCTATATCTATTCCTGGATACACATTTTCCAAAGCTAGAGTCTGTCTATAGGATAAACATCTGAAAATTGCATTTATTATGAATTAAATTGTGCCCCAAACCCCATAATTTATATGTTGAAACTTTAACACCTGATGTGACCATAAGGCCATATTGGGACATAAGGCCTGAAAGCGGGTAATGAAGGTCCAATAAAGTTGTAACAGTGAGGCTGTAATCTGATAAGACTGGTGTCCTTGTAAGAAGAGAGACACCAGAACTTTCCACAGGGCACACAGAGAAAAGGCCTTGTGAGGGCACAGTGAGAAGGCAGCCATCTGCACTCCACAGAGAGAGATCTTACCCAAAACCCATGCAGCTGGCAACTTACTCCTGGACTTCTAGCCTCCAGAACCGTGAGAAAATGCATTTCTGGCATTTAACCACACAGTTTGTGATGTTAGTTGGGGCAGCCTAAGAAGACTAAGGCAAGATTTGTCCAGTTGACTTTAGAATAATCTTGATCAAAGCTTCTTATGTTTACAACCAAAACTTAAAAATAAAGCTATTTGAAACAAATGTCTGTATTGTAATTATAATGGATGGATGCAATAATTTTGTCATGTATTAAATGAAAGAACCATGTGATATTTATGCTGGACTAATCAAGAATCGTCTCCAATGAAATCTGTTATTGTGCATAAACACATTCAGTCTTCAGTCATCTGTGTGTCTGTGCAATGGATGGCCCTGAGAACATTGTCCTCATCATTTCTACCCATCTTTAAATTTATCATCTCCAAGCCCATTCAAATACCATATGCTCCACGACGACTCTGGATCATATCAATTTGCGTTGATTTTTATCTTCCGGCCTTCCTAGGATTTAGGTGAGCAACTATTTATAACATTGGTTTTTAAACCATGATTTAGTATATCATTTCCATGAAATGCTTTTTAAAATACTATGTCTAGTATCAATTCATTTCCTGGATAATAGATAAGAATGTGAGCTTTGGCTTCAAACAGATGTGAATTCAAACACCCGCTCTTCTAATAATTATGTCTGTGCCTCTTTAACGAGTCATTTACTTGACACTCAGTACTCTCTTTTGTTTAAGGAAAGAAACTCATGGACAGGAACAGTAGCATGGCGACTGTCCATTGCTGACAGGAGGGGAGGGGGTGTTGGGGGGAGGTGGGGGAGGGAATAAGGGGAAAACGATGGAGGAAGGAAATGCCTTGGAGTGGCGACACACGAATGTACAGATGTGTCGTGGAACTGCGCACCTGAAACATGCATGGATTTGTTAACCAGTGTCACCCCAGTAAATTCAATAAAAAGGAAAAACGTAAAATAAAAAGAATAGTTCCACTCATCTCAATTTATTTTTTTGAAAATAAGTATAACATGATAGGCATAAAACACTAAACTTTTTCTAACACAGAGTAGGTGTTCAAAATGCATTATTTATTTATATAGTTTTCAAATTATTATGGTTTTGTGATTTTCATATTAATAGATACCTCACTAATACTTATGGAATAAATTCATGAAATAATTAAGTCTAACTAGTATTTTAAAATACCATTTCAAAACTGCTATTCATAAACCACAAATTGAAAGCTACCAACATATAAAGAAAGTAATATCATTATCGCTATCTTGGAAAATATTTAATTGAGAAAGAGAACTATAATATTTAAAATATGAAAATCGATATGCTAAATTTTACATTTATGCACAAACAAAATATCGGGGTTCAAAAGTGAGAGCAATACTTTCTTCTTGGGAAAAATACTACCATAAGGATTATATTTGAGTAAGACTTTATGGAATTGTAATTATAATTCTTTGAAATATGTTATAATAATTTCCTCATAGAGAAAAATGCCTTCGGAGAAAGCATAGGATTCTTGCAATGTGGTATGTTATGTGACTTGTCTTTTTGGCATTAGACTGTGCACGAAGAACAGAATGGTGTGGTTAGAAAAGGAGATTTGGCAGAGGATGAGGTCAACTTTGAATGCCTGGCTGAAGTCCTAATCCGATGTTGGCAGGCAATCATGGAAAGAAATATGCGTTAGCAGTAGCAGTATAGGAGAGGGTATGGGTTGTCAAAACTAGAGGTGAGGGACAGGTAGCACTTTAGGGAATTACGTCCATCGTCTAAGGTAATGGATAATGAAGATGTTACCTCATATAATGAGAGAAAGTGAAATAAACACACAGATTAAAGATTAATGTTTTACTAGGAGTGCATGTGAAAAGGAAGACAGAGTGCTTGTTCTGAAAAAGCCTTTCATTTTGCTTAGAATTATGCAGACTCTGAGGTCAGATCATGCTGGACATGGCTCCTCCAACCCCCCTAATGGAAGGCTGGCTGGAGGGCCCCTGGCCAGAGGGAGCGTGTGTGATTTTGGAAATGGATTATAATTCCTTCCTTATCTCCTTTTGGGAGCATCTTCTTGTCCTGTGTGACAGCTAGACTTCTTCTAGACTTCCTCTCTGCACATACACACTGCAGTAATGTAGTTTAGAGTGACATGTAAGGCATGTGTCCCTTTGTCTGGAACTCCTTAAATCAGGTCTCAGACTCAGGGAGGCACCGTCCTGCTTCACTGATCTGTAGTCTTCAGTGCTCCTTGTAAATGTGAGTCCTAAAGGCCACGTCTGCTCCCCTCAGTGGTCCTTGTGGTTTTATTCTGCTTAACCCAGTGAGCAGTCGAGATCCCTGGGCTCGACCTCCTGCGCCACACAGACACATTTATGAGAATTGGATTTTCTTATTGGTTCTGTGTATTAATACTGATTTAGAAAGATGGGAGACAACCTTATAAATGGCTCAAAATAAATAATTACATGGTTGAAAATTGTCATCCTGACACAAAGTTAAAGGAGATGGCATTATTTATTAAGGTTTGAAAGAAGTGAAAAGCTGCTCACACACATTTTTTAGGACAATGTTATTTTACATAAATATAAAATAAATATTACTCCATTAGGCATATATCAAAATAAGGAGGATAATTTGTTATCACAGCATTCACCATGACATTATTGATAAAATTGAACATATTGCTTATGATTTAACATTTTTAATTTTGAATATTCAACTGCATACATGAAAGATGTGCTTGTAAGGAAAAAATGATAATTCATTCTCTTGTTAGTATATATACTACTCTAAGATGAGTAATTAAAAGGGATTTTCACAGTCCAAGGAAATTTTGTGCATTTTCAAATCCTAAAAGATTTATTCCTCACTGACTGAGACATAGCAATAAAAACTATAAACATAATCTTCTTATACTCAAATATTTCCTTCCAATTTAGAATTTTGAATTTGGTTTTCACTTAAGGAATAAGCCAGCATGGAGTAACGGCTTGCTGGCACAATGCGTTATTTCAATCACTGTAAGAATAATCCTGTTCTGGTGGGCTTGATTTCATCCAGGAAGCTTTCAGCAATGAGGCAAAGAGACTGGCCAAATTTAATAAGGCTGACAGGTTCTGACTTATTATCTGCTCCACTCAGGGATGGCAATCTCTTTCAAGTGACATAAATATGAAGCCCAAAAATAAGTGTTTAGCTGACTGATGGTTTTTACTCTAAGTATTGTGTTCCAAAACAGTGTGTGTGTGGGGGGGGGGGCTGTTATCAAATAAAATCAAAAGCAGTGTTATTATCATCCATAAATAATAAGTAATTAACAAGAAAGTCATGCAATGAAATACTTCAATATAGTCTAAACAGTGACTTCTTTCCGTTAGCATCAGAGGTGCTTTTTGTTTTATTTTATTATTTGTTTTTAAATTCTATTCCTTTAGTTCCATTAGAACTGAATTGTCTACTTTAGGCTGAATAATAAAACTCACAGGCTGAGGGATCTATCTGACTTTGAAATAAAGAATGATGTACAGTCTTGACCTTTGATCTTTGCAGAATCGGAAAAGTTCACCTTGTACATAGATAGAAAGAATTTTATTAGGAAATCAAAATAACCCTTTTTATTATTAAAAAGAATGGGCAAGTTTTATGCTTTGCAGCTAATTTGAAGTTACTACAAATACAGCCCCTATGGTTACAGACAGACAGGAGGAAATCACTTGTTTCTTTCTCTTTTTCAATAATTCCTCTCTTCAGCAGAAAGTGGTGAATGTTTCCACTGAGGCTATAAATGCAAATCTAGTAAGGAACCTGGAACGTGCGTACAATCATCATTGAAGTGAATGGCATTCGGCTAACATGAACGGAATAACTGTTTGTGCACGTTTATAATCAAATTCACTCACTTTCCAGGTAGCTCAATTAAACTGCACCTCATTAATTCCTTTGAGAATAAAGAAAGCCATCTTGCAAAATTTTAAATGACTTCAATCCAATCAGCTCAAAAAATACACTGAAATTGAACTATCTTAAAAATTGACCTTGGGAAGCCTTTGTGTGCCATCATAATCCTTTTAAATTAAATTATCCCTTCTAATTATTTACTTGCTATTTAATTCCATTGGATTTTCTTTCATTTCAAACCTTTTACCTGACCTTTGCCACAAAATTTTCTACAGGCAGAGGGGAAAAAAAGAATACTTTCATTATAATGATGTACTGTTGATTCTGTATCTAAAGTCATTGTAATTCTGAAAGTTGTTCTAAGGTTCAATGGATGTTTGCCAGAATCTTAGTCTCTGAGAGTGAAGTACTTCTTGTTATATGGAGTGAGCAACACTACCTGCATGGGAATAAGTTTCCTCCCTGTACCTACCTAGAGTGAAAATCCCGAAGGAAAAGTCAAAGCTCCTATCATGCATGCCAATGGTCTCTGTCTGAGTCTCTTGTCTCCAGGTGTAGGCATACAACACTGGGTAAATACTTGTTTGAGGGACTGAATGAATAACCATGCATGCCTGAAATAATAAGAATTATTCCCTTAAGCTGCCCTTAAAATGCAGGTTTATTACTTACTTTGTGGTAATGTTGTGGCAATACCAACAAAAATAATCTCTCACCTCTATCTGTAGATTTATTTCTGATTTTTTATTATAATAATATTTTGAGAGAGAGAGAGAGAGAGAGAGAGAGAGACACCATCTGCTTCTTTAAGTGAACTTGCAACAGCTTTTAAGGAAGTGATAGAATTTTTTAATTTCTAGTGCAAAATAATTGTTAATTTAACTTGGAAAACAGTAAGTAAACATGACGATCAGACAACTCAAAAACACTAGGTAAACACTTACTTCCTGACAGCGTTTACAGGTGTACTAAGCTCTCTTAAAACCAGCAATGAATAGAGCTGTAGAGGGACATGATACTGTCTTGTTTCATCAGAAATCTATTTTCTAACAGCAAGGTGTTTCTCTCCTTTCTTCAGCTGCCTACCCCTTCTCATACATTCAGTTTTGCTACATTGCTTGAAGGTGTGCTTCTACGAATCCTTAACATGCTTATGCTGCCCTCTCTGCTTGTGATTACCCCCATTTCTGCTCACTTTGCAGCAGCAGTTGGGTATCCTGCTGTCTTCTATTTCCTGCACATGTGCAGCTCAGTAGAGCTGTGCTATGATGAATATTGTTTCAACGTTGCCAGAGCAGTTATATTATAGGGCAGTATTTCTAGGAGCTGTGTTTCTATCACTGCTGTTCAGATGTGCTCAGAGGTAGGTTGATGAAACAAACTCTGAAGCCATATATCTTAAGGATTATAAGAAACTTCCAGACTGCACAAGCCCTGCTTAGGGTTCAATGACTGCTCAAGTCCAGAGGATCAGAATTCCTATGGAAGTTACTCCTGAGCTGATCCTCCCCACAAGGACTCCCCAGCTGGGACAAGTGTAAGATTGAGCCTTTGAGCTCCTGTGGACACATTATCCCTTTCTATTTACCAGGCATACCAAGAGGACAAAAATTATGGCTTCTATCTAGGTGTACCTTTTATGTTGCCTGGCAATGTATCCATTACTATATTGATGGGTTGAACAGGAACTATGTTATAAATTGACAAATGAGATAGAACTTTGGCAACATTAATTTTGCTCTTGCTATTTCCAATACTGCTTCCAAGTCTTCACTGGATCAATGGCTGCCATGCCTAAAAAGGTTGTATTTTCTCCAGGAAACAAACACACAAAAATAAGCAAAGAAGTAAAGAAGTTACTGAGTATCTTAATAGAGTTGGTAAAATTAAAAAAACAGGGGCAGTCATCTAATAAATCAGATAATTTGAGATTTTCAAGGGGTAAGATTGTTAGAATGAAAATTGATTTATTTGTTTAATCCAAATGTTAACAATATGATGGACTCGTTGTGATTCAGGTTAAAAAAAAGTGTGCATGTGCATTGGGGGATATTTGTTGATTATATAAGAGCAGGTTTCCAACAAAAGGAAATAATCTAGGCAGACCCATACAACGAGCACACACAAGAGGAAAGAACAAGAAAGATCATAGCATCATAGAGAAAGGCTTCTGCTCGCCTCTAGAACGTTAAAAAAGAGGAGCTCCGTTAGAGGAAAATGAGTTTGTTCAGAAAGTGTCTAAATGCCACTTTCCCCAACCTCTGATGATCTGGCAGGGTGCAATATATTATAAATTGTCCCGTGTCCTTAAAAAAAAAAAAAAGTCAAGGAAATCTAACTGTGGCCCAGCAGAAATGGAGAGATTTTATGTCTGATTAAGAGACAGAGCAACCTTAGTGACCTGGTAGTCTGTAAAATAACTGGCTTGTACTTGTGAAAACATGTCAGTGTTATGGATGGTTGGGCAAGCGAGGGAGGGAGTGTCGGCTCAGCAGTGGGTAACCTGGGAATAAAGCCTGAAAACTTGAGAACAGATGCTGCTTTTAATGAAATATTGATAAAGAAGGAAAATCTGAGTTACCCTCTTAATGTTGTCTATGTCCTTATGCCTTACCCCAATTTAGATCACCCCACACCCCATTTCCATCTGTTTATTTCACAACTAGAGAAAAATAAGAATTGAAAAGAGAGAAACTTGCATTTACTAAGGAAACCTGACTGGATTTCTCACTAAATGTAATGGATTGAGCAAAACTGAAATTGAAAGTTGGGAGTTATATAATTACATTTGTTTAGACAAAGACTGAATTACACCAGTTTTTCATACATGATTAGATGAAATTCAAAACTATGAAAATTTCCAATTGCAGTGGAACATCAAAACTGATATGCACGACCTTGTAACTTTCTTATCAGTGCTGAGAGAAATCCTGAGTCACTGTTGTAATCCTTGGGCTTCAGGATGAATTTCTGAATTACAACCTCGGTCCTTCTGCTTCCACATTGCTCATGATTTGGCATCGTTGAACGGAAGTTTTCTCCCTTCCTTCCTCCCTTCCTCCCTCCCTCCCTCCCTTCCTCTCTCTCTCTCTCTCTCTCTCTCTCTTTCTTTCTTTCTCCTGACCACCAGTAATTAATTGTATTACCTTCTACATCTTGCATTTTCACCATTTTCTCAACTCTCAAAACAAGACATTAATTTGAAATAAAATGTTAAAGTAATGAACATTTCTCCAAGGTTTGCAATTTCAAGCTTTGGATCATTGTAAGAAGGAAGGGAAATCTCTCTTGTGCAGTGTTCCTGATTTTCAGCTCATACTCTCTGTGATGTCTCCCTCCCTCTCTCTGTCTCCCTATCTCTCGATGTACCCATGTGAGGGCATCATTGTTTTTTATCCTCTTAATGTTTCAACTTGCATTTACTAAGAACAGGGATATTTCTAAAATAACCTCATTAAAATTAATAAATTCATGGAATTTAACAATAATACAATACTATATTCTAACCTATAGTCCCTACTCCGATTTATGCAGTTGTGCCAACAATGTCCTCTGTGGGACTGTTTTCAGTACAGAATTCATCCAGGTCACATGATGAATAAAGTTTGTCTCTTTGTTATTCTTTAATCTGGGATGGTTCCTTAGCATCCATTTTGACTTTCATGACATTGAGATTTTTGAAAAATGAAAATCAGTTATTTGATAGAATATCCCTCTAAATTTATCTGATGTTTCCTCAGGATTAGATTCAGGTTATGTATTTTTGGCTGGCACACTTCTTAAGTGATGCTGGATCTTTCTCATGATGTCATGATAGAGACCTAGAATTTTCCTTTGTAGTTTTATTGATGATATTAATTCTGATCAGTTGGTTAAAATGGCTATTTTATCTACTTCATAATTACTACTTTTTAAATTAATAACTAATTTAAGGAGGGGTCTTATGTGACTATGTAAATATCTTGTTCCTCATTAAATGTGTTCTATCCTACTGTATCACTATTTCATGCCAGAATTATTTCATATTATGTTGATTGTAAAGGTAATTATCTACCATATTCCTTTTTCTCTGCATATTGGTTGATACGATACTGAAATAAAGAATTTACCTTCTCTATAGTTATTTATTCTTTTATGTTTAATACATTTATGCATAATGGACACATGTATGAATATGTTTATTTTCAATATAGATTCCCAGCTTCTTACTTTATCCAGTAGGATTATTAATACCTTTATATAATTCACCATAAATTGTACCAGTTTGGCTAGTTGGAAGCTTGCCACATGGAATCCTCCCTTTGATATCCACCCAACTTCATTTTTAAGTTCTTCCTTACTGTCTGACATAGCAAGATATTGTCATCTCATCTTCTAGCTCCCTTGTCCCAGACACGGAAATCTCTTTGTTTTTTTTCAGGGGATCCTAGTTTCTTTTAGTGGTTAATGGTATTTAGAAACTGCATTAGTGCTTCAATTGTTATCTAGCTAGTTCTCACTAAATTCAGCAACTTATAACAATATTAAACATTTATTATTTCTCACAGTTGCTCTTGGTCAGGAATTCGGGAGTGCTTGGCAGGGAGTTTCTAGCTAGAATTTCTCATAAGTTTTCTGTCAGCAGTCCCCTGGGCCTGTAGTGTTCTGAACATTTGGCTGGAGCTGAAGGAGCCACCTGGACCACTCACGTAGCTGGCATACTGGCATTGGTTATTTGAGACAGACCTTAGCATGGCCTCCTTCCAGTGTGAGCGTCACTCCAGGATGGTTTGAGTGTGGTCTCAAGATGCTGTGGCTGGCTTCCCCTAGGGTGAATGATCCAAGAAAGCAGAACAGAACTGTGAATATTTATATGACTTAGCCTTGGGAATCACACACTGTCACATCTGGTATGCCTTGGTCCTTGAAGCTCTGATTCAGTGTGAGAGTGAATTATATAAGGGTAACACTATGAGGAGGTAAGGATCATTGGGTTAAATCCTTGATGCTGATTACAACAGATGTCAAGAATCAATGACACCAGACAGGACCATTTCTGTTGGTGCACCGTTGTTCCAGGGCCTCTCAGCCAACAGCTTGAATATATTTATATGGTGTGTGTGTGTGCGCACTCATAGATAGATAATAGATAGATAGATAAATAGATAGAGAGAGAGATAGAGAGATAGATAGCTAGATAATATATATGGAGAGTATGAGTATAAATTGTGAGATGAGTTTTAATATGAAATTACTCAGTAACTTCTTCAATGGGCACACAGTGGAATCAGAGTTTCTGTATTCATATTTAATGAGAACAGTTCAAAGTTTGTTGCTTGTTCAGACATTGTTTAGACTAACAGAATTAGTCAAAGTAACTTATTCAAATGTTAATAAAATTTCTTATTTTCTTTAAAAAATTTTTATCTTCAATGAAATTATTTTATTTGAAATATAGTTGAATTCATATGTTTTTCTTTGCATTCAGTTTTTCTTTCCATCTGTTAATTTAAATTAATTTTAGGAATATTTGGAGTATTAAAAATTGATTCAGGTAGTCAAATGTACACAAAAAATATACTCACAGAAGTGTCATTCTTAGCCTAAAAGATTACCAGAGCCCCAGAGGACACCTGAGAAACCCCATGAGAAGCTCAACGCAGAATTGTACAGCCAAGAACTCCTGAATTTCTGTCCAACAGAAATGGGGGAGATAATATCTGTTTGTTATTACTTTAAGCCACTCAGTTTAGAGAACCTTGTTAAGTTACAGTTTATCTAGAACTCTTGAAAAAATGACTGACTTCAGGCCTGGGATAAGGAAGCTGCAAAATTAGCCAGAAATACCTGCTGTGCCAGAAAATAAGGGAATGATTAAAAGTAATGTTGGGGTTGAGTCAAAGGATAAACTAATAAGCTTGAAGGAGTTTTGACTAGCCATATAGGCACGATGTGAGCATCAGAATATGTAAGGATGCTTATGAATTTTATCTCTTTGAATAGAGTAAGAATCCATAAGTTCACTTTGAAAATAAATATTTTCTTACAGAAAAGAATGCCTACAAAATAAAATGGAAGAAAATCTTGATTATTGATTAATACATAAAGAAGAAATAATAAAGTTAGAAAATAATATTTTACAATGAATATGTAAAAAATTGATTCTGGTGACTGCCAGAGGGAAAGAGGCTGGGGGAAGGTGGGAGAGGGCCAAGAGGGGATGGATGGTGTCAGAAAGCGACTTGAATTTGGGTGGTGAGCACATGATACAGTGCATAGGTGATGTGTTATAGAGCTCCACACTATGATTTTTTAGCCGATGTCACACCCATAAACTCAATAGAAAGTAAAAATTTTAAAAATTATCATTAAGAAAGGCTTAATCAGCAGAAATAAGGTTAGCAAAACCAATCGTTTGCAAAGGAACATCAAAGGCATTCATTTTGATGTACAGAGAAGGAGATCACTTCCTCTGCAAGGGTGTCAATCAAAAAGGCATAATCTGTGTGTCCTTTGCAATGAGTACTTACATGTGTATGTAATTATTTCCCCTTTGTTTTTACCTGAAAGTTTATATACATACACATGTACATATATAAATTTGTGTACCTTATTTTTAACATACTAATATATCTTGAAATTTATTACATATCAAAGAACAGATATTTGTCTTGTGCAGCTACATAATACTCTTTCTTCTGAAAGACTTTTCTATAGCCTTGAAAATTTCAGATTCAGGTGGTCCTAAGGCCCACTCAAAATTGTACTGCCTATAATTTTAACAGTGGTTTTCTGTTTTTTTTTATATTTTTTGAAAAATTAAATGTTCACACATTTTTAGATTATGTGAACTAAATATGAATTCATAATGCCGTCAGCTGTAAATAGTTCTAATATATATATCTGAGTGAACCTCAGTTTCATGGCTTATAAAATCCCTGAAATATCACCTTGATCTCAGAAAGTTCCCAATGGTTTTTCTCTCTAAGTTTTTTCCCCCTGCTCACAGGAAAACTGCCTCATCTCTGACCCAATCAAGTCCCTTCTAGTCATGTCAAAAGTTTTGTGATATTAGGAGAGACTTTAACAGATTCCTCTTTGTTGCCCTATTATATTTCACAACGTTTCTTCTATGTTTTTTTTCCTTTTTCTATCCTCTTATTTTTCTTGTTTTTATGCTGATTAGTTATTCCTTAATCCAAGACTGTGGAAGCACTTTCTTCGACATTCTAAGTACTGCATTGTCTGATCTCAGAGCAATTCAGAGACATGTTAATTTGATAAATTTCCCTTAGACACATTAGTTGGGATTATGTTCAGCTACAATAGACAGAAACTGGAGGAAAACACTCACTAGTGCACGATAGAGGTTCACCGTATTCTTATATAAAGGAACTCTGAAGGCAGGCTGCTTATAGCTGTGTGGTGACTCCACCATCACCGCAGACTGATGCTCCCTCACAGTCCCCCGTGGCTCCTGCTGGTCCATGAGGGAAAGAAGATGAGATGAAAAAGGGTGTGTCTTCTGACTACAGGCTTTTTGTAAAGCTCCCACAGAATATTTCTGCCATAAAGACAGTGCTTTGGTTACCTCTAGCTTGTAATGGATGCTGGGGGCTGCATCTGCATTCCCAGTGGCTGTATTCTCAGCCA
>PVKM010037635.1:0-14387 GCA_004027735.1 Carollia perspicillata | reverse complement strand
CCTAGGAACCTCCAGGACATCTTTAAATGTTCCAACATCCAAATTATAGGAGTACCAGAAGGGGAAGAGGAAGAGCAATAAGTAGAAAACTTATTTTAGCAAATAATAATGGAGAACTTCCCCAATCTGGCAAAGGAAATAGACTTCCAGGAGGTCCAGGAAGCTCAGAGAGTCCCAAAGAAGGTGGACCCAAGGAGGAACACACCAAGGCACATCATAATTACATTAGCCAAGATTAAAATGAAGGAGAGAATTCTAGAAGCCGCAAGAGATAAGGGGACAGTCACCTACAAAGGAGTTCCCATCAGACTGTCAGCTGATTTCTCAAAAGAGACCCTACAGACAAGAAGGGACTGGAAAGAAGTATTCCATGTCATGAAAGGCAAGGACCTACATCCAAGACTGCTCTATCCAGCAAGGCTTTCATTCAGAATGGATGGGCAGATAGAGTGCTTCTCAGATAAGATCAAGTTCAAGGAGTTCATCATCACCAAGCCCTTATTATATGAAATGTTCAAGGGACTTATCTAAGAAAAAGAAGATAAAAAATATGAACAATACAAACAGTAAAAAGGCAGCAAACTCACAGTTATTAACAACCACACCTAAAACAAAAGCAAACAACTAGAACAGGAACAGAACCACAGAAATGGAGATCACATGGAGGTGAGCAACAGGGAGGTGGGAGGAGGATAGAGTGGGGAAAGGTACAGAGAATAAGTAGCATAGATGGTAGGTAGAAAATAGAAAGGGGGAGGGCAAGCATAGTATGGGAAATATAGAAGCTACAGAATTTATGACACATGTGCAAACCAAAGGATTGGGGTTTGATTCCCAGTCAGGGCACATGCCTGGGTTGCAGGCCAGTTCCCATCCCAGCAGGGGATGCACAAGAGGCAACCATACATCAATATTTCTCTCCTTCTGTCCTTCCCTACCCTCCTAAAGATAAATAAATAAAACCTATTTTAAAAAGAGAAGAATTTATTTTTTAAAAAAAGAATTTATGACACATGGACATGAACTAAAGGCGGGGAATGTGGGTGGGAGGGGGCGTGCAGGGTGAAGGGGAATGAAGGTGGGAAATAGGACAACAGTAATAGCATAATTAATAAAATATATTAGAAAAAGAACAAAATGAAATGCAGACAACTGTAATTGAACAATAAAGTAATTTAAAGAAAGAAAAAGAAAAAAGTGGAATTCATTCAGGAGAATTCAGTGGTTGCTTGCTGGTTTCTCCTTATGGATATGGCCTTACTGTATGTAGTGAGGATGGTTGATGAGTTCCCCTGCCCCCAACCCTGAGCCCTGGTGTGAGTGATATTATTTCCATGTACTCAGCAGGGTGGGGCTCCTAGTAGGCTATTTGGTGGGCCCTCCAGAGTTTAGATTTTGGATCTGCCAGAACCCAGGAGGGTGTTTCTATGGCTCTCCAGTGACAGGGAAGTGCCAGTCTGTTTCCCAGGAGAGTATGTGGTATGGCTGCACTCTACAGCCAGTCTCTGACACCCCCTGAGTCTGCGTGCACTGCTATCTCCTCGGCAGGGGTTAAGATGCATGAAGGGAGAAAAAAAAGAATAAATGGAGAACACAAAACAAAAAAAGAAACTGAACAAACCACATAAAAGGAAAGAAAAAAAAGATGCAGGGTAGAGGGAGCGGAATTTAGAGGAAGAGTGGGATGAGTGATATCCCACTGGGAGGAGCTTGCTCTTCTCAAGCAAAATGACTACTATAGAATCCAGGTACATCCTTACACAGAAAGCCCCATAGTTGCTCTCCCATGTCATCCTCTGGTGCCTCCTACACTGGACTCACCTCACAAGACTGCAGTACATGCCACATTCCCTTCACTGGGGCCCAAGGTCAGTGCTTGCAAACAGTAGACTAATGCTTTGGCCCCATTAAGAATTAAGAAAAAAATTAGTGGCTTTGACTCCAGCAGATCCCATCCCTCCCCAGCATAGACAAACCCAAAGGCCTTTCACCACTGGGTGTTACACAGTCAGCTGATTCCAGCACTGGCACTCTGTTTTGTGTTCCCCACTTCTCTTCTTTCAAGAGCAAGCACCAGCAACTGCACTGTGTCTCAACCCAGTGCCCTTGTGAATGGGCTGGCTCTTTAATAACCTCACCTTTCTTACTGGTCATGGTGATTTTTGCCCCCATCATTGGTTAACAGCCTCTTTTTCCCACAGTCTTCAGTTTATTCAGTGTCTAGCCCTGTCTTTAGTTTTGTTTCCAGTTTGATTCTGAAAGAACATGATATATTCTCCTACTCCACTGCCATCTTTTTTTCCTCTTTGTACATAGACTATCTGGAGGGATACAGTAGTCACTCCTTATCCTTGCAACCTATGTTCCAGAATCCCCAGTAGATGCCATCACATGGGCTGGTACAAAGAGGTTGGCTGTACTCCATGGTCCTGATGCTCTGAGCTTTAGTGGAAATTTCTGGAGGTCTACCTTCATTCACTTCTGACACTACCTACCGTAGCATTTTATCTCTGTTATTGCTATTGTCTTTAAAGCTCTTTATTCCATTACATAACTTTTAACTGTTCTTTATATATATGTGACTTATTGTGTTTTGTATATTAATTTTGTAAATGCCCAAACTTACCAAATGCTCTATTGTTTGTTACAGTTTTCCAATAAATTATCTTGAGTTTTTCCAGTAATGAACCAAAAATAATGATAACATTACTTTTTCGCATTTTTAGAGCTCTTGTTTTATTCTCCAGTTCAGTTTTGTTGGCTAATATACCCAGAACTATATTAAATAATATTGGTGATAAGAGGCGGCCTTTCTTCTTTCTAATATTAACAGGAACATTTCTAGTGCTTTTCTTTTTTGGTTGCAGTATGTCTACATTTTATTGTGTTAAATATGATGTCATCTATTCCTAATTCATTAAATGTTTTATTAATAAGAAGTATTGAACTTTATCAAATACCTTTTCAGCATCTATAAGGAATACATGCTGATAATTTTTTAAACTTCTCATCTATTAACACATATTATATTTATTAAGTAAACCCTACTTGTTTATGGCTTCAGTTAATGTGATTTTATATGCTAATGTTAGGTTGTTAGGTTAATAAAAATTTATAATTGCTACATCATTATGAAATAATTTTCTTTATCTCTTAAAATGTTTTGCCTTGAATTGCATTTTTCTGACATTAATATCACTAGAATTTCTTTTTCTTAGCATACATTTAATATATCTTTATCCATTTTTTTTATTTTTAACTTTTCTTCATTTTGTGTCATCTGTCACCCTTAGAACAACATGTAGTTAGATTTTAAAGATTCCTTTTTTTATGGTTTGCTATTTTTTCATAAAACAATGTAACCCAGTCACATTTATTGTGATTACTAATAAGAGAAAGCTTATTATTGATATCTTATCATGTATTTTATATTTACCACATGTTCTGTTTTTCCTCGCTTTTTACTTTTTGTCAATTGATTTGGTCTTATTTAATTTGCGATGCTTAAATTTGTAACTTGAATACCTAATAATTATTGTTTCCATTTCGTAGCTTATATAAGTATAGTGCCTTTTGTGATCACTCAATCAACAAAGCATTGACTTACACTTCCTTCTTCTCCCTCTCTCTCCACCTGCAATGTTAATACCATTTGGGATTTCAGATCCAGATAGCAGCGTTTGTTTGTTTTCAATTAACATTTATTTAGACTTCATAAAAATTCTACTGATTTTTTTAAATAACGATTTTATTTATTTATTTTTAGAGGGGAAGGGAAGGAGAGAGGGAGAGAAATATCCATGTATGGTTGCCTCTCGTGCATCCCCTGCTGGGAACTGGCCTGCAACCCAGGCATGTGTCCTAGCTGGGAATCGAACCGCGATCGTTTGGCTCGCAGGCCCACACTCAATCCACTGAGCTATGCCAGCCAGGGCTCTACTGATTTTTTTATGCTTCTTGAATCCTGTAGCTTTCTCTGGGATTTATTTTTATTGTGTTGGAGTATACATTCTTACAGGTAAAATTAAAGGTAATTTATTTTATTACCTCTGGATACCTGAAATTGTCTTTATATATAATGCCTTTATGCTTACATATTAGCTTGGTTGGGTCAAATAATTTTCTCTTGGATCTCTAAAAATATCTCAGTGTGCAGTGTTGTATTTGAATTTGATACTAACCTGCTTTCCTTTATAAGTAACCCTGTTTTCCTTTTCTCTATGCTTCATGTTTTAAATTTCTGACATGTCTACTCATTGTTTTATTTTCTTTCCTACTTGTCATATAGTAAGCTCTTTCTGTATAAGGTACATTTCATCACCTTGAGAAATTTTCTTCCTTATTTTTTTGGTATTCCTCATTTTAGTTCTCATTATTCCCTCTTTCTGAAACTTCAGTTTGGTGAATATTGAAATTTCTGAATCTATTCTTCATATATCTTAACTTTTATGTTATGCTATTTATTTCTTCTTTTTTTCAGTGCATTCTAGAACTCCTCAATCTGATTTTCTAGCCAGCTCATTTATATACTATTATTCACCTGTGTCCAACTTCTTCATAGTCCATTTATTGAGGATGCTCTAGGGAATCTTATTTTTTTATTTCTCATTTCTCAGACTGCTTTCACTAATAACTCTCTGATAATGTTTATGTTGATTCTAAATGTCTAATTTGCCTGCTCTGCTAGCTCTGGTGCCCATGCTCCTGTTTATTGTGCTCTATGGCTCTTTCATGGTGGTATTTTTCCTTGATGCTTAATGACTCTTGGTCATGTTCTCATCTTGGACTTCGGATTCTTTCTTACTCAATGTATGGATGATGTCTCCAGTCCTTGTGTGGGAGGGATGATAGTAGGTAAGAACCAAACTGGTGACAAAAGTGTTCCAGTAACCAATGTCCATTCTTCTTAGGTGTTGCTTTGCTTCTCTAGCCTAAGTGCCCATATTTGCATGATGGAGGTAGGTATCTCTGTTGCTGCTGTTTGACTAAACAGGGGAGATAGGGTTGGAGGAGTAAACAGCTGGTGTCTTGTTTGTTCCTAGTGTAATATCCCAATCCATTATGCTGTTATTTATGACACCCTCAACCACTCTTCAAGCTTGGAGCATCTTCAGTACCTCTCTCACCTCTCACAGCAAGTTTCTCCTGTTCACATTATAGGCAGGGGTTTCTTTCTTTCAACTCCATCATCTTTCTTCTTTCAGAAATTAGTCACAACTTCAAATCCATCAAAGTTTCCCTTCTCATTTGCCAGAACTTTTATGAATTATACATGTATTTAGCTTTCCTGATATTTCTAAGGTTTGGAATTAAAAAAGTGGATGAAATTTAGTCTGTCATTTTGAACTAATATTTAAACAGATTGTTCAAGTGGTCAGAGCAATCTATACTTAGTACTAATTTTTACTTTCATTTTACAGATGAAAAAACAAGCTTAGCAAAATACATATGATTTGTTCAAGATTTTACAGCTGACAAACGGCAGCATTAGCACCAAAAGCAAAGTTTTTTCCACACTGAACCCAGAGCTCTGAACCAACTTCCTGTGTTTAGGAGCTAAATTTAACACAGACCAGTCTCACAATTATGTCATGGTGTCCACAGAAAGTCCTAGAACCTCCAGGTTTTCTGCTTCTGGACCACGTATGAGGACTATGCTGTATGCCATGCCTCTGAAACTCTCCCACACATCACTGCCCTAATTCTCAAATATCATATCATTCATTTGTTTATCTATTAATTTACTGTTTACTGAGCACAGCCTATCTTACAGACACTTCTAGAATGAAATATACATGGTCCTTCCCTTCACAGCCTTCCTGTCTGCTAAGCAATCACTCATGATGAAGATACCAAAATTCAGATGGAAAAGCACTTGTCCAAGATCACAAGTCAGAGGCAGAGCTGGCATTAGAATACTGAATTTCCTTATTTGAGGACCAGTACTCCCTTTTCCTCTATTGTTGGAGAATTAGAAAATACAAGTGAATAATAAAGAATAAAGGAAAAAATACCTATAATCCAACCTTGCAAAGGTCCAAGATTAATAACATTTTGGCATTTACCTTTCTAGACATTTTTCTATACATACATAATTTTTTCTTAACAATATTTGTAAGGTCTC
This sequence comes from Carollia perspicillata, assembly GCA_004027735.1. Lineage (NCBI taxonomy): Eukaryota > Metazoa > Chordata > Mammalia > Chiroptera > Phyllostomidae > Carollia > Carollia perspicillata. The sequence continues at coordinate 8,263 of PVKM010037635.1, read as the reverse complement.
ACATTTGTTGTATTTTACAAAAAGGAAACCACACTATATATACTATTTCTCCTTAAGAGTATACTGTGCAAATATCCCCCTGTTTTAAATACAGTAACATCATTCTTAATCCTTAGATGATACTCCATTTTATGGATGTATTATGTTATTCAGTCAATACCTTATTGTTGGAAATCAAAGACAGATTTCCAAATTTCATAATTATATATAAATCTTTTCCTTAATATTCTCATATCTTATATTACTAAACTTCACATCAGACACACTGTGGTCAATATCAGCTTTGCCACCTGTGTGACCTAGGACAAATTTTAACCTCTATTTCCTCAACCACAAAATGAGATAAATAATATACATTACATATAGTATTTATTGTTATTAAAGTAGGTCAAGTACATAAAAGCCTGGTATGGTTCTTGGTTCATTTTAGGTGCTAAATTAGCAGCTGCTGTATGATAATATGATTATGATTTGCTACTTTATCTCCTAGGAGTACTGCTTAGTGTAAATGGGAACCCTGGGTTCACTTCAAACATTCAGTAAAGCAATTAACTTATTTGAGCCTAGTGCCCAGGGGGTGTTAAAACTAGCTTTCCTTCATCCCCACCTCCATAGTCAGCCCCTCCAAAATCCCTCTCACTGCCTGGGATCACCTAGACTGGTTGGATTTCCACAAGTGAGCAGTCTAACCACTGCAGGAAGAGAGTCAATCACACTACCCAGTTCAAGATTGAAGAAGCCCACCAGGACCGTGATCTTACAAAAGCTAATTCTAGTCCTAAACCTTATTACCCAGGAAATTTCACAAAGACCATACTGGAAGACCTGTTGACTGCCCTCAATAACCCCAAATCCAAGATTAAGGCTACAGGAGCCCAGCACTTCAGTAGACATTTCTTATGCACAGGTAAAGGTCCTTTTCTTTTTCTACTTTTATTGTTTTTATTTCCTGTTCCTCTTGGTGTGAAAGGCAAGAGGGCTGGGAGAGAAGAAGAGAGGGAGACAAGGACATGAAGAAGAGGAACTAAAGGGGAACATAGCAAGTCTGCCCAGGAAGCAGATGCAGAAGCCAGGAGGAAAGGCCCCACCCTGTGGACCTGCAGTAAGTCTGGATAGTGCCCACAGTTGTCTTCTCCAATTCTTACTATGAGCTAGATGTTATGAAATGGTAATCATTTGCCAAGATGCTATTAAACTCACTTAATTCTCACTATGAGAATAGATACCATTATTATTCCTGTTTGGCAGTGAAAAAGAACCCAAAATTGGCTATTTGGGGTCCTTGCCTATGGAACCATACTCTCTTGTAAACCAGGTTTTGAAAGTTAAGGGCCACTTGTTTCCTGTGCCTGCTCCCTGGCCTCCTCCCCTAATGGTCATATGGCACATTCTTGAGTGGGGGTGGTACACATCTTCTCCACCTCATGCCCTCTGCCTTGCTTCTGATGGAGAGCAACTTTCTAAGACTCAGGCTTCAGTGATAGATGATTTTGTTTTCCCAAAGACTTTCAGGAAAAATCGGAAACTACCAGGCCCTAAAAATTTATTTATTCAGCCATTTGTTTGTGTAACACTTGGTCATGGAGCATCTACTCTGACAAGTACTCTTATTAGGTGCTGGAGATACAGGGATGAATGATAGGAGATCCAATATTCAGGTTGTAAAACATCTTTCTTCAGAATATTGAAAACACTATTCCATTCCTTCTAACTACCAATTATACTGTCTAATTACCAATTATACATGTTACTTAAGCAATATTCATTTCAAATTATGTGTGCTATTTTTTCAAATGACCACTAAGTTGTTAGAAAAAAATACTAAAGTTAGGATCTAACTATTTAGTAAATGTAACTATTAGGTGCTTCCTTTGGACTAGGGGGAACTATGAAAAAATTCTTGATACTCGAAAACACCAAGGACCAAGAAAGTTTGAAAAGCTCTGTTCTAGGATTATAATTGTACTATAATTGCATTTGCTGCATCAAAGTGTATTTGGGGCTTTTTAAATATTGAACACATCCTTGGCTAGTGTGGCTCAGTAGGTTGAGCACAGTAAGAAGTGGCTGGTTCAATTCCCAGTCAGGGCACATGCCTGGGTTGTGGGCCAGGTCCCCAGTGGAGGGCATGAGAGAGGCAACCACATGTTGATGCTTATCTCCCTTTCTTTCTCCCTCCCTTCCTCTCTCCCTAAAAATAAATACATAAAATATTTAAAATAAATAAATATTGGATACATAAGTCCAAAATGCTTTCCAGAGGTTTTCATTTATAATGTATCCAACAGACTGTGAAAGTTTTAACAGTTGAAAAGCAACACTGATGTAGAGACTCCAAATATCTGACTTCTTCCCTCCAAGAGACTGTATTGCACAAAGAATCCAAGGAATTGCTTGAATTTACCATTTATTTTCATACATGCAAATTATGCATTTTTTAATCTGTGGGATTTAAGGTTTTGTTAAAAAGCATTAGGAGGAAATGCACCAACATGCCAACAAGTGTTTCTCTCAGAATGATGAAGTTAAGTATTTATTGTTTTTTCTTCTTCAGAGCTTTCAGTATCATATGAATTTTTAATACAAATTATATCAACTCTTTTAATCAAAAAAATCTTAAACAGCTTTAAATATTTTGGATTGAATTTGTACCTAAATTCTTTTAATTAGAACAAAGGAGGTGGTATTATAATAAAATATCCATCACCTGTCATCCTACTTTTGAGAAATGAAACTCTTGGCCATAAAAATAGCCTTTGTGTGCAATCAGAAGGGAGAGAGCTTTTTAAAAAAAGGAAAAGGAAAAGCAGAAGGGAACTGTCTGTTAGCAAAGTCTAAATTCAGAAAAATGTCTGAAGGACTGACAGATGAAGGTAGTGCAGGCCCAGCTCCTCCAGGTTTCCAAATCCTTTGTTAGGTAAGGAGAGGCTGGTGACTTTACACAAGCTGTTGGTTTTAGGGTGGCTACAGATTAATTTTAGAAGGCCCTGACATTCCAACTGAGTCATCTTGAGGTAGCCTAATTGGAACTAATTTGGCTGTCTTCTCAAGTGACCCCGACCTCTGGGCCTCTACCAGCTCCTGGAATTGGGAGTCCTTGATCCCATCAGCAAATGATATCTGACCAACAGGAATGACGTGGATCACCAACTGAAAAAGGCAGGATCACGTCAAAACACACATACAGAGTCTTGGAAGCTTTATTTTTATGGTCAATTTAAAAATAGCTACCATGATCAGACCTGTCAGAAAACTAACTTCAGCCTTCCCATTATACCAGCAACTATAAAGCACCTATTATGTACAAACACAAGTGGGGGAAATGACTCCCAAACCTAATTGTCCATATTCATTAGGGAGCTTATTAAAAATATAGGTGCCCAGGGCCAACCCCAAATTTGCAGATTCAGAATGTCTAGGAAGGGACCCCTAGATCATCCAGGTCTGAGGATCACTGCTGTGGTGGTAGGCAGGGAGGGGAGGGCTCCAGAACTGAGTGACTTGTAGTCCCTGACCTCAAGGCACTCACAGGAACTGTGAAGGGGAGCATAGGGAATACTGTGTTAACTGACCAGCTGGGCCTGTGTCTGGGATGGGGTCCCATTTCAACACATGGTCTGAGAAGAGTAGGGTGATTCCCAAAAGGAAATTGATGTAGTTGTTATGGAAAAGAGGGATGAGTATTAGGCAAACAAAAAAATTAACAAATGTCACTCTCAGTCTGATATCTCAAGAGCTTATCATTCCAAGCAGCTTCAGCATCAAATAATTCAGTATGCATCATGTAAACATCATTTGTTTGTCTGCCCAGTACTGCTCTCATTCCTCTAAAAAAGTCACCTTCTTACCTGGAAGATTTTCCCCTCCCCTCAGCCACATATTCTGACCCATGTCAAATATCTGATTCAGGTTGGGCCCTGCAGCCCTGATCTACTTTCTGTCTCTATAGACTTGACTATTTTGGAAAATCCATACAAATGGACTTACATAATATGTTTCACCTGTGACTGGTTTGTTTAACTTAGCATAATGTTTTCAAAGTTTATCCATATTGTAACACAAATCAGTACATTTTAATAGCTGAATAATATTCCATTGTATAAATATACCACATTTTGACACAGTGCTTCTCAACCAATTCCAGTTGTTCAAACTGAAGAAAATAACATTTGCTGCTTCCAGCCAAGATGGAGGCTTAGGTAGATATGCTTCCCTTCCTCACACAACTGAAAGGATAACAACCAATTTAAAAAAAAACAGCCAGGACTAATAGATAATCAAACTATATGGAACTCCGACAACCAGGGAGTTGAAGAAAAATTCATCCAGAGTGGTAGGAGGGGCAGGGACAGGCAGCTGGGGCAGAGAGTATGCATGGTGGACTGCAGAGGCTGGTGGATGGACACTCCCACATTTGCACATGGATAAGCTGGTAAAAGCAACTGGTGAGTGAGACAGATCCTGAAACCTAGGGTGTCAGTGTGGGGAAACTAAAGACTCAAAATTTCTGCTGTAAAACCTGTAGGGGCGGCAAACGCGAGGAAAACTGCCAGTCTCAGGGGAGAGTCCCTTGAAGAGGCCAACAGGATCCTAAAACATACACAAACCCACACACCTGGGAATCAGCACCTGAAAGGGCACAATCCACTTGTAGGATATGTCAAAAAGTAGGGCAAGAGCCGAGCAAGTGGCATTGCTCTCTCTCTGATGCCTTCCCCCCAAACAGTGCCACAATGCAGCAAAGAGCAAATACCTAAGTCTTCACCCCTTAGATCAGAACATAACAGGTACAACTGAGACAAAGAAATATGGCCCAAATTGTTGGGGACTGCTCTGTGTAGCTTTGGAGATTGTAGCCCTGCAAGAGCAAGCTCTGAAAAGGGCTGGTAAGTCTCCCTGGAAAACCAGGTGATAACACAGGTGGCAGGCATGACTCAATTCTAACACCAAGAGTCCCATGGAAATTAGGCCTGAAATGTGCATTTTTGTACTTTGAAGCTGGTTCTGCTCAGCAATAAGCCCTGTCAGTATAACCCAGATGTCTGAGTTCAAGGCATAAGAAGTGAAATTCCCTATTTCATGATATATGTCTTTACAGCCATCTAGCACCTGCATGTCTTGCAGACCCCAACCTGAAAATATTTCTGTGTTTCTTCAATTGTTATCTATAGATATTGTTAGTTTTTTATGACTATAGCTTTGTTGGACATTGATTGATAAGCTATGCATGTATGCTGTATCCCCCCGCACTTCTCAACCCTAATAAAAGTCATGTCAGAGAAGGGCTTGGGGCATTCTCCACTAGAGGGAATCACCACCCTTTTTCCCACAGGAGAAGCAAGATTGTGTCTGGGATGACTCTTGATTTTCATCTTCAGTGGCCTGGGGAACCTTGCTGGTCAAAGTTCCCCTCACCAAATGAAAGAACAGAACAAAACTCCAGAAAAAGAACTAAGCAACGAGATAAGACAACCAATCAGATGCAGAGTTCAAAACACTGATAATCAAGCAGCTTTTTGGCTCCTTCTTGAATCTCTGTCTGATTTGGCCTCCTTGCCTCCATCCCAGCCTCCACCATGTCTGTAAGGATGACCCAGAGGTCCTTCAAGGTGTCCACCCCTGGCCCCATGGCCTTCAGCAGCCACTAGTTCTGAAGTGGGTCCAGCATCAGCTCCTTGGCCTTTTCCTGGGTGAGCAGCAGCTCCTGGCTTGGCCTGGACACCAACATGAATCTGGCTGGGGGTTCATTTGGAGCTGGGAGCATGGAGACCATCAAAACCATCCAAGAGAACCAGAGCATGCTGAGTCCCATGAAATGAGAGGTGGACCCCAACATCCAGGCCATGTGCAATCAGGAGAAGGAGCAGACCAAGAGCATCAAAAACAAGTTTGCTTCTTTCATCAATAAGGTGCTGAGCCTGGAGAAGCAGAGTAAGATTCTGGAGACCAAGTGGAGTCTCGTACAGCAGCAGAAGACAGCTCACAGTAACATGGACAGTATGTTCGAGGCCTACATCGGCAACCTGCAGCGGCAGCTGGAAACACTGGCCCAGGAGAAACTGAGACTGGGGGATCAAGTTTGGCAACATGCAGGGGCTGAAGGAGGACTTGAAGAATAAATACGAAGATAAGATCAACAAGTGCACAGAAATGGAGAATGAATTTGCCCTCAAGAAGGATGTGGATGAAGCTTATATGAACAAGGTAGAGGGAAAGTCACCCTTCCAGGAGGGAAGGGCTTCCCTCCTGGAAGGGCTGACCAATGAGATCAATTTCTACAGGCAGCCATATAATGAGAAGATTCTTGAGCTGCAGTCCCAGATCTCTAACACATCCGTGGTGCTGTTCATGGTCAACAGCTGCTCCCTGGACCTGAACAGCATCATTGCTGAGGTCAAGGCCCAGTATGAAGAGATTGCCAACCACAGCTGTGATGAAGCTGACACCATCTACAAGATCAAGTATCAGGAGCTGCAGGCATTGGCTGAGAAATGTGGGGATAAACTGCATTGCACGAAGACGGAGAGTTCTGAGACTAACCCAAACATCAACAGAATCCAGGCTGAGATCAATGGCCTCCAAGGTCAGAGGGCTTCCCCAGAGGCCACCACCAAGGATGCTGAGCAGCATGGCGAGCTGGCCATTAAAGATGCTCAGGCCAAGGTGGCTGAGTTAGAAGCTACTCTGAGAATCGCCAAGCAGAACATGGCCCAGCAGCTGCGTGAGTACCAGGAACTCATGAACATCAGGCCGGCCCTGGATGTGGAGATTGTCACCTACCACAAGCTTCTGGAGGGTGAGGAGAGCCGGCTGGAGTCTGAGATGCAGAACATGAGTATCCATATCAAGATCACCAGTGGCTACTCAGATGGGCTGAGCCCAGCTTACAGAAACTTCAACTATAGACTGGGCTTCCAGGCCAGCTTAGGCTCTGGCAGGAGCTGTGGCTCCTCAGCCACACCAGCACCAGCTCCTCCAAGATGGTGTCTGTGAAGAAGATTGAGACCTGCAATGGGAAATTGGTGTCTGAGTCATCTGATGTCCAAGTGAATGACTAATGCAGTCCCTCCTGTCCTCCAAACTGGCAGCAAAGGAGCTCTATAGGAGAGCAGAAGGCACAGGATACCCACCTAAAGAGCAGCCCCAGGCCTCAGCTCACCCTTGGGTTTGGGGTGGTTACTGCCTGGAGCATCACCTCTTACCCAGCTCCTGACTAAAAGCCAAATCAAGTGTTTTTTTCTCCCACCATAAATCCTCAGATGTCTCTGCCAAAAAACAACACTGATAATCAGGATACTCACAGAAATTATTGAGTTTGGTCACAAAATAAAGGAAGAGTCCTTGCTGGTGTTGCTCAGTAGATTGAGCGTGGGCCTGCAAAACAAAGGGTCACTTGTTCGATTCCCAGTCAGGGCACATGCCTCGGTTGTAGGCCAGGTCCCCAGTGAGGGGGTGGGCACCAGAGGCAATCACACATTGCCGTTTCTCTCCCTCTCTTTCTCCCTCCCTTCCCTCTCCTCTAAAAATGAATAAATAGAAGAACTGGGAGAGAAGATGGTGGTGTGGTAGGAGGGAGCAGAGTCCACTTCCCCCTACACACAGGAAAAAAATCTAGAGGATCTACTGAGGAACAGAGCAAACAGCCAACAGTACCCCAGCATATATGAAAATAGGAGACCAAATGTAGCAGACATTGTAGCAGACCAATGTAGCAGACATTGAAAAACCAGATGGTAAGGAGAGTGCTTCAGGACAATAACGGCCCAGGGATCAGCATGGGGACCAGGGAGGTGCTTGCCAGGTCTGCCACAGGGCTCTTGGGAGACAGCTGGGTCAACTGCTCCCTCCCCAGCCAAACAAGGTTTGAGCAGCACCAGGAGAGACTTGGTTGCTTGAGGTCGCAGAGAGGGGAATAAGGATTAAGTGGCAAACACACAGGGGCTGTGAGCACTCACGTATAGCCCTGGGAAGAGTGTGTGACTGAGTCCGTGCTGCCAGAGGTGGCCTGGCAGTGCTCCTGGGCCACAACCCAGGGAGAGTGTGCTTTGTGGAAGACCCGGAGCCCACACCCGTAAACCTAGGGTGAGCGCACACCTGGATCCCACACCCAAGAACGTGTGGAGAGGTGCCAGGCCAGCTCTGGGGAAAGTACACAGGAGGCTGACTGAGTGCTGAACAGAAAGGGAGAAAAGCAATACCAATCGCCCCTCAGCCTGCTGCAGCCAGCAAGACCAGAAAAACCAGTATGGCCAGTTTAAATCCA
>PVKM010037634.1:0-14376 GCA_004027735.1 Carollia perspicillata | reverse complement strand
CTCAGGTGCAGAAGGTTTCACTGGTGAATTTTGCTAAATGTTAAAATAAGAATTAATACCCGTCCTCTACAAATTCTTCCAAAAAATAGAAGAGAAAGAGAGCCTTCCTAAATCATTATCAACTTGGTGGCCAGATTTAAGTAAGTGTAAACCTGGTATCCAAACCACACAAAGGCATGACAGGAAAAAAAAAAAAAAAAAAAAAACTGCAGATTGATACCTCTTAAAAATATAGGCAAATAATCTCAAAATAAATAAGAGCTAACTGAACTCAGAAACTTAGCAAGTATTATAAATCACTAACAAGTGATATTTATTTCAGAAATGCAATTTTTAACATCCAAGAATCAATTAGTCATACACCATATCAATAGACTAAAGACAAACAAAAAATTAGAAACACATAATGATCTTTATAGACACATGGAGTATATTTGTAAAACCTAGAATTTTTCATGATAAAAAATGTTTAAAACTCAGGAACAGAAAGGAACCTTTTCAAACTACAAAGCACATCTACAAAAAATGCATTCCTATCTTTATATTTAATTGTGAAAAACTCGATACTTTCCTTGTACTATCAAAACAGGACAAGGATATTTATTCTTGGTATTTCTAGTTAATATTTCACTAGAGGTTCTAGAACTTGAAATTAAGCAATAAATAAATGCATACATACATAATAAATAAATAGCATCCATATTAGAAAATAAATGAAACTATCTCTACTCAGAGATGGCATAATCTTGTATACAGCAAACACTAAGGAATAAAAAAAAATAGAATGCTATTAGAACTAATAAATAAGTTAAGCAAGGTGACAGAGTGCAATAACAATATACAAAAATTAATTATATTTTATATACTTACTATAAATAGTTGAAAAACAAAATTAAGACTGCAATTCCATTAACAATAACAATAACAGGAAAATGTATACAAGCATAAATTTAAAGAGAAATAAACACAGATTGTTTTCTCTAATGGGAGCTGGCCTCATCTAACCTGTTAAAGGCCTTAACAGAACCAAAAGATGAAGAAATAATAAACTCCTGGTCTCTGTCTGACTCTCTTCAAGCTGGGACACTGGTCTTCTCTTGCCTTTGGAATCAGGCCAGAGCTGTAATACTGGTTTTCCCGAGTCTCTAGTTTGCCAGCTGCAGATCTTTGGGTTTCTCCGTCTTCATGATCACCTGAACCAGTTTCTTATAACATACATAATATATACTATATATAATATATATTTCTTATAATATACATTATTTATGTAACAGGGACTTTCAACCTTCTTCATCTTGTGGCACACATAAACTAGTTACTAAAATTCTGCAGCACACAAAAACATATTTTTGATCTTACAAAAAATAGGTATAGTTTGATACCTATTTTTATGTAACCTATAGTTAGGCTGCTGACTTCCCAGGGACTGAAAGCTAAAGGTTTCCTATTCCTTGATGATTGCATTTCCAATGGATGGCTCCCAGCTCCTTGAGAAAGACCCTTCTATGATGTAAAACATGCAAAAAGTTTTTAAAAAAAATGTATATTTCAAAGAGGCAAAGAAAAGAATTGTGATTAAAAAGGCTTTTTTTTTTTTTTTGCTTTGTTTTAAATAAGCTCTCTGAGAAAAAGAAGGCAGAGGTCCTAGATTTAGGCAGAAGTTCTGTTAAATACAGGGGACATTAAGGCCCTGTTGATGAATTAGTAATAAAACCAATCTCATTCTTAAGGGAGAAATCAAAATATATCAGTTGCTTCATTTTTATTTTTCATAAAACAGGTCAAAATTGCAAAAATTTAAAAAATATATAATGATAGCTAAATATTTTTAATTAATTTAAACCTTGATTGAATATAGTTTATATTTTTTCAGAAGATAAAATATTTACTCTCATACAGGTATATGAATGAACATTTGTTAAAAATTATGTTATTCATATAATATGAAGCACTAGGCTGATAGATGTTATATTTGATTGAAAAGAAGGGTCAAAAAGCAGAGTTACATGACATGAAGGAATGTTGAATGATTTGCAAGTGCAGACAAAACTGGTTCTTCCACAGGTGGGGTTAAGGGGAATGTCACTACCAGATAGAAGTGAATGTAAGAATCTATCAATAACCTATAACCTGCATGTAGTTACAAAATAGCTCAAAAATAGTGAACAAGACTAGAATCTGTTTTTCTTAAATGAAAGAATGGATGATGGTGTCTATAATAACACCTTATCAAAATATCATTGCAAAGTTGCCAAACATTCAATAACTTCAAATATTTAATAATTTTAAGAATATTTTGAAGATTAATGTACTATTCTTAGAGGTTTTTTAAATATTTTATTTATTTTTTTTTTTTTAGAGAGAGAAGAAGGGAGGGAGAAAGAGAGGGAGGAAAGCATCAGTGTGTGGTTGCCTCTTGCATGCCCCCTACTGGGGACCTGGTCTGCAGCCCAGACATGTGCCTTGACTGGGAATCTAACTTGCGATCCTTTGGTTTGCAGGCCATCAGTCAATCCACAGAGCCACACCAGCACCAGCCAGGGCAGTGTGCTAGTCTTTATTAATATAATTTGCTGTTCTGGGAAAACTAACAATTTAGACTAAGTAGGAATAAACAAACATGGCTTAGCTAATTAAGGTTATTTAGAAACACACTTATTTATTTAAGTTTATTTTTATTGTTGTTCAAGTACAATTGTCTCCATTTCCCCCCAACTCCCTCCACCTCAGCCATCCCTACCTCCCACCCTCGATCCTACCCCCTTGGCTCTGTCTATGTGTCCTTCAGATGTTCCTAGAAACACATTTAAATCTTATGATACCCTTACAGACTATATGATACAGAACATGTTAATATAGTATATCTTTCTCTTTTTGTGTTTCTAAGTGCCATATAACTACAAAACTAAAAAGCAGACTATAATAAACACACTGTGTGTATGTGGGCTGATTTGGGGGGAGAAAGGCAATCATTAAGCTGTATAGTTACATCACCATCCCCTGTTGTATAGTAACACAAAGATCACACTGGAATAGCTGTTTGTCTACTTCTCCAATTTGAGTAAAGTTGTAATAAAAGTGAGAGCCAACAGGAGTAAAATAGTCTCACATGTGTCTTAAATGTTCTTATTGGAGTGGAGAAAGACAGCACTCTTATTGCTCTTAAATCCCTTCCTTATTTTTTCTGAGCACTCCTCTGTGCACATTCGAGCTCAGTAGGGAGTTTCAAAAAGAGGCAATGGAGAAGAGACTTGATAAACCAATATCTGAATAATTTAGGTAGCAATAAGGAGATCTGGGAGTCATTAAGGCAATATCTAAGAGCAAGAACTTCAAGTTTTGAGTGCTATTCGTAAGAGATCTGAAATAAAGCAATCAGAAATTCCCTTATAGGCCTGGAGAGTGAAACTGTGGAGCCTATCCATTCTATGAAGTGCTCCAGTTGGTTATGCCTAGAGCAAAAACCTGCCTTTACAAATGCGTTCAAATCACAGGCACCTGTGAGCGGCTGCTTTTTTTTTTTTTTTTCTTTTTTTTATGAGAGAATCTGTATTTGGACTAAGAACAGTGACCTGTTATTCATGCTTATTCATGCAGTTTAATTTAGTATAGGATTGTGTTTATCATTACAATGTCAGTATCATCGTGCCAGTCTTTAAAGGTGAATTAACATTTTGAAACCTGCCAAACTCTTTCTGACATTCACCACCTATCACTTCACAAGGAAGAACCATGTATTTACATGCAAGCACTTTGAAACTTGAGAAATGGCAGAATTTATTATGGCAGATGTGTATGAGAAGCTGAGATAAATTTATTCAGCAAAACGGAGCGTCAAATGGCAGCTGTTCCACTTCTCTCTCCCTAGGAGAGAGATAAGTAAAAATGTTAATGTCTTTGGTCTACTGCTACTACACAAATTTGAAATCTCCCAGGGAAATTGCATTTAGATTAAAATCTATTTGCTTTAACAGCAAGGTGTGAAAACAGACATTAGTGACTAAAGGGAAAATTAACATTTAATTAATTTTTTAGTCATTAAATTAATACCAGAAAAGAGGAAACATTTTATTTTGATAAGGTGAAAAATGGAAGCAATACTATGAAAAATGACAATTAGATTCACCATCAGATCAAAAGAGAACAAGTAACTTAATTTCTAGTCACGAGATAATAGTCTGTTGCAGTGGTCTTGATGCTTTCTAATGTACACATTTCTTTTTAGCACTGAATGATATGCCATCTATGTCTATTCTAAAAAAGAATACTAAAAACACTTTTAAGAAATTTAAAACTACTCTTCTTTTTCAGTTCAAGAAACTTCAGAACTATACAATTAGCTCTTATTTATAATATGTTGTCAGGTATAGGTAAAACTAAAGTAATTATCGACCTAAGGAAATCAAGGAGACAACAATACAAAAATGAGTTAGACACAAAAACATATTCTTTTTTTTTGAAAATAGAGTGCTTTACATGTGATATAAAGTTGATTTTAGAGAGGAAATAATTCATTGGCCTCTTTACTGACTATGAAAAAATGATTGGGTACCTGACAGAAAAAAAAAAGGGGGAGAGGTGCCCATATTAATTCAAATATTGTTTACAAAAAATTCCAGAAGGATACAATCTAAATTTTTGATTTAACAACTAGAGAGCAGATGTGAGTTAATGTGGAGAAACTACTAATTATACACACCCAGGGAAATATTTAGAAGCGCCTGCACACATATATAAATTAATCAGAACCTCTCTGGAGGTACCCAGATCGACACTGAAGATGACTGAAAGGAAGTGTTCGTTGAGATGGTGAGAGGGAGAAAACCTATCGAGCTTCACCATGCGGGAAAAGTTTCACTACCTTCAATCTGAAATAGATTATGTATATTTTGAAGTGGTTAAAGTATTGAAAGGCAGGTATTAATCCAGAATAATTTAACTACTAACAAATAATTGTTTATTTTTAATCAATCTGTGATAAGTTAAATAATAAAATTTAATTACCTAATTCTGAAATTCATTTACATTTTTTTTGTTTTTTATTTTCTTGGAGACTAGAACACATGATAACAAGGTGATATATACATATATGGTATTTAATAGCTTCCAAAATATCTAAAATGAAAAAATGGAATAAAAAGATATGTTTTAATATTCTTGAGATAGCAATAACATGTTAATACCTTGTAGTGTGTAGAGTTTGAATATAATTTATTTTCTCTAAATATTATTTATTATTTATAGTACCTGTGTTATGGAGGCTTCACTTCACAATTTAGACATTTAATTTTGTTGATTTTTAATGTAATTGAACTTATTTTTATAAAAATTTTATATTTATAAAACTGTGGTAAGATACTAGAGACTTCTGATATCCCCTACACACTGTTTCTCCTGTAATTAAGACCTTACATTAGTATTTTACATTTTTTCCCCCTTCGTGGACCAATGTTGATAAATTATTAACGGAAACCCATAATTTATTTAGAATTCCTTCATTTTTACCTAATGTCCCTTTTCTGTTCCAAAATCTTGTCCAGGACACTGGATTGCATCAACTCTCCCATCTCCTTGGTGTCCTCTTGGTTGTGACAGCATTGCGGATGTCCCTTGTTTTTGATGGCAGTGAGAATACTGAGGATTCCTATAGCTTTCTATTGGGGTTTGTGTCAGGTTTTCCTCACGATTACGCTAAGCTTATGGGTTTAGGGAAGAAAGACCACACAGGCAAAGTGCCAATTTCATCACATCACATCATGGCTATTTTTCACAATATGATTTGTAACTATCGTTACTAACCGTGGTCATTTGTCAGGTTTTACCACTGTAAACTTACTCTCCCTACCTATTTCTATGTGAATCCATTTGGAAAAAGTCACTGTGTGCACATACACCTAAGGAATAAGAGATTATGCTCCCCCCTTTTAACGGTAGAGTATCTACATAGTTATTCATACTATAATAATAGTTGTCTTGTCTGCATATATTTTTATTCTCCTGCTTTTATAATTATCTAGGAAATTTTAGGGTTGGCCCACTACTTCCATTCTGAAGCTGAAATTCATGAAGCTAATATAGGTCACACAGCAAAGCTGAACCTTAGAAACATCACCTGTAAACTGGACAGATTGCATGAGCCAAATTCAGTGGATTTTAAGACTTTATAAGTCATTCTAAACCAGCATGCATGGAGGAGTTTAATTTTGTTATTAAAATAATTGGATAAGTTACTGATGATTTCAACTACATCCAGAATATTTTTCCATTTATTCTGCATATTGTCACTTGTTTTTTTTTTTGAAAAATGTAAAATTGACCTTTTTATTGATCTGTTTTTTAAAAAATCTAGTAACCTACAGTTCCAACATTAATTATCTAACAAGTAACTAAGCAATATCCTGTACAACAGTACTTTTGTACCAATGTGCATACATACTATATATACACACAGTTAACTTGAACCATTAATATAAAATCCTATTACATCCTGACATATTTTTTCATCTTATTATCTCCATGAGATTATAAGGTAAGAGCCATGTGCTCTTAATTTCATAATCAAGATGCCTCTTAGCATGGAACATGTATTTAGTAGATGCTCAATAACTTATTATTTCTTTAAGTCTCATATGTCGGTTTCAGGAAATTTAAAGGACTTAGAACCTACCTTTAAAAATATACAGTTTATTGTAGTGTAGTTATGAAGTTAGAAGACCACATCTCTAATATGATGTTATTTCATTTAAAAAGCATGAACATATGTGATATAATCTGTGAATATCAAAGAAATTTATAACCTAGATTAGACAGAGGATTATGAAGTCTTCCTAAATTTGTCAAAGATTAACTCTTGTGCTAAATAAAATGATGTAGAATTATTTAAAATAAAGTTTTGACGAGAGGAGAGTATCTAGGGAAGAGTGAACATTGTTAAAATGGAACAAGAAGATAAGTAAACAGAATCAGATGTTACAAGATATTATAGGTGATGCTCTGCAGCATATTATCTTAAATAGCATAGCAATTATGGCACCTATGGAGCAAATATTGTAGCAAATGAATGATTTTTAAGTAAGGTAGTAATTTAAACAGTTTAATGTTTTAAAATATTGTATTTTGGTAGCTGGTTGGAGGTGGTAGCTAGGAACAAGTAGTAGTTGATTTGTTAAGAAACTATTGAGATAATTCAGGTGAGGAAATATTGAGCCTTTCCACTTAGACTAATTACGTTACTGAAATTATACATCTGTGTCCTTCCTGGCTATATGTCTTTGAAGAACATCCCACTAGAACCTGTGACATAGATTTCTGTGGTCAACTAAATTGAGCTTGACCACTTGACTTGCTTTGGTTAGTGAAATAGGGCAAAAGGAATAGTATGGTAGTGCATGGCCAGTAATTTAAGAGAAATTACAGGTTTACACTTACCTTTATATGTTGCTGCTATTCACCATGAGAAGAACATATTTTAGGAAGCTTCTCAGCTAGACTAAAGAATTATGTGAAACAGACCTGACTCCAGCCTGCAGTCTGGAATTAAATCAAACAGATATTAGCCAAATAGAAAATGATCTGCAGATTTTTGATCAAGAAATAAATGTCTTTTGCTTTAAAACATTGTGTTTTACTTCTTCTTACTGTTTTTCTTCCCCTCCTCTCTCTCCCTCTCATCCCCCTCCCCTGACCCTTCCTCCTTACTCTTCTTCCTTTTCCTTCTCCTTCTTCAAGTGACAACTAAGTAATATACAGATGGAGATGAGAACACTTTAAAGATACTTTGTTATGTTGCTAGAATTGACAGGACATTTTACTTATTTATTTATGTATTTATGTATTTATGTATTTATTTATTTATTTATTTATTTATTTATTGAAATGGAGAGGGAAAGAGGAAGAGAGGGAGAGAAACATAAATGTGTGGTTGCCCCTTAGGTGTCCCCAACTGGGGACCTGGCCTGCAACCCAAGCATGTGACCTGACTGGGAATCAAACTGGCAACCCTTTGGTTCACAGGCCTTCGCTCAATCCACTGAGCTACACCAGGGTGACGGGACATACTTTTTAACTGGAAATAAGTTGTGAGGGAGAAAGTAAGAATAAGTTTTGTCTTTAGATTTCTGGCTTGGACAATTTAACATAGATAATAAAGGTTATTAAGTGATCTACACTGGTATTTATTAATTTTACTATTTCCCTTCATATCTACACTTAATTTTCATCTCTATACTCATAAAATTTATTGCCTGTTTAACTTTGATCTTCAAACTTATTTAACTCCAAAATTTTAATATTCTCCTTGTTATCCTCCCCAAAATAGAGAATTGTTGCCCTGATGCAGTACCGTCATGGATGTAGGCAAATAAATGTAGGCAAGCATTCTGTGTATATTGTGGACTAGTTTGTGTTCAATGCCTGGTAAAGAGCAGGCATGAAAAACCATGTGAGATATATGGGTGAGGGAATGAAGTCTGCATGGAAAGAAGTAAGGGAAGAAGGGGGGAAAAGTGGTAGAATTCTTTAGACTAGATATTATATAATAAAACAATTATTATACAATGAATAGATATTTACAATATCAATTGTGGGTTTTTTGAAAACATAAATTTCTATAAATATGTGTGTATGTCAATTTTAAAGAACAAGCATGTTACATATACTATATAAATTGTAATAATTTGAAGATGAGATTTTAATTGAAATAATATATGTGCAAGACATGTTATATAGAGAGTATATATCCTTTTAGAGAAATAAATTATAAATGTGATATTGTGATGTGGAAAATTATTTTTAATCTCTTATTTTACAATGAATGGTCATAAAGGAAAGGTCTCAAAACTTAGTTTTGCAAATATCTCCTTCACAAAATTAATTGCCATTCATAAAGAAGTCATTTTCACTATTCCCAAACCATATCTTATTGAAATTTAAAATAACCTTTAATCTTTTGTTTTTGTGTATATGTAAATATATGAATTATATATTCAAAAAACCTTGTGAAGAAGGATAATTTAAACTGCAAAAGATTAGTTTTATTATCTTAGAAATAAAATTTATAAACTACTCAGGCAATTCATTTGTCATATATGTATTAAATATCAAACAGCATTCTAGAAAAGGTACAGAATCCTTTTTTTAAGTTATCATTACATTCACAATTTTAAAACAATGGTGTTTTCAAAAAGGAAAAATATACCTATTTAAAAAAATCCTTTAAATATGACTTGAAAACCATATTGTCTTATTTACAACAAATTTATAGATGTTGCTATGTGTCTTATGCTCAAATAGCACATCCAGTTTAAAAGGTGGAGTGTAGAAGAAAATTATTCCTAAAATTAGTGCTTAGTGCTTGTCTAGGTAAACACTAAGATAAGTGTAAGCTCATAAATCTATTAGAGAATAGAAGATACTAGTTCAGCTAAGCCAGGTATGGTAAAGATAGCTTTCTACAGTGAAATATATCTTCAATAGAAATATAAAAGAGAAAGAACTGAGCATGAATTAAAAATTCAATCAAAAACTAAATTGTGAATTTTCACAAATAATTTAAATATGGAGACAAATTACTGGATAGGTAAATGCACATCAAAAATATGTCACACAAGTTACAAATTGCAAATTTGATCCTCAGCCCCATGTTTGCAAAAAATTCACTTAAAAAAACATACATTGGGATACAGTACATTTAATAGTTTTCCCTTAATCATTTCCAAATATGTACAGATATTTATATGCAAGAGGCACTACTGGCTATTTGTAAGCAATGATAAGCAATCCGAACTAATTATAAATAATAAAGTTATGATACTATCCCTTGTATTAAGTATAAAAAAGAACATGATTGTGATTGATTAGTGTTTGTGCATATCTGTGTAACTGCATAAAATAATCAATGAAGGAAGAATTCCTTTTTAATTGCTAACAATTCGAAGAACAAAAAAAGACAGAGAAAGACAAATACCATGTGGTAAAAATAATAAATTTTTAAAAATATACAAGTTTTGCAAAATAGGAAAAGAACATTGCATATCATGTTCACAGAATTTTAAAAATTATTAAAATAAATCTTATTTATTTATAATTATATTTACCGTTTACATTTTTGTCAGGGGAAAATGATAAAAATATATGATAACATTACATCATAGCAATTGTGTAATAAAGATTTTATTGTAATGTATGACAGGTTTACAATAGGTATTAATTGAAAGCTTTATTTTTCCTATGAGAATTTACTCAACAAGCAATCCCTAAAAGAAATAAGTCTATGTATTTGGTGATTAATCCAACTATTCTAATCATAATGACTAAATAAACAGATTCAATCTTCATTCACTTTGTATCTCCTAGATATTTGATACTATAACACTGGGAGATGAAACCAGTTTATTGGGGAACAAAAAATAACCTGCCCTATGAACTGTATCTAATTACTAACAAAAGTCGTAGTAGATTAGGATTCCATGATTAGGGACTCTGGAAGTGTCTGGTTTCTCATGCTCATTGGTTAAGTGTTTCCTTGGATTTATGAAGTACACCTTATAATAAAGAGCTTGAATGACTTTCCAATCATTGACAAATATTTTCCTGAGGGTAAAAATAATTTATTAGATAAGAATCTATGCTTTGGCTACCTTTCTTTTACAAGATATGCATTTTCTTATTAGTTTATAAATATAAACATGTCCAGTACCAAAACTTTTACAAACATTTTTATATAAAAAATAAAATTCATCTCTAAGCCAACTGCATATTAAACATTGTATTATACAAGCAAGATACAAAATACTTTATTATTTAATAATTTTATTCTCACTTCTAAAATTTTGATTTTTTATTTACTTTTATGTCTCTTTACTGAGCTATATTTTAACTTTGCAATCACATCTTCTTTTTTTTCTAATATATTGCCTTTCTATGGATAGTACTTTGTGTCTGTTTAATGTATTATTACATCAAGCTTTCTAATGTCTTCATTTACTTTTTATGTATGTGTACAGTCACACACAGAAACATTATCAATTGAACAAGCACCTGTCTTGTCCTGATACCATTCTGCCTTACATTGTCCAATATGGTGTCCACATGGTATATGAGGGAACTCAAATGTTTTGAATGTAACCAGTTGGATTGACATCCTGTGAGGGTAAAATAAGCACCAGATTTTTAACACTTAAATTACAGTTGAACAAATGAATAAATTACAGTTAGAAAAAAATGATAAATATTTTGTTAATATTTTATATTGATTACATATTGAAATTATAATATTTTGGATATATGAGGTTGCATAAAATATATCATTAAAATTAACTCAATCTTTTTTGGACTTTATTTAATGTAATTCCTTTAAAATATAATATTATATATTCTGCTCATATTTGTAATTCATATTTTATTTATGGTGGCCAACACTATTCTAAATAATAAAATTAAAAGACATGTTCACTTTAAAAAATAGTTATACCAGTATAAAATATTAATGCACAAAAAACATAGTGTAAGCACCATATATTATAGATAATATATCTTACAGTTAAAACTGAATTTGTGTTGAAATTGGAAGACTAGATATGATTTTATGGTTAAAATCTATGAAAAAAATTTTGCTTCACATGATGGCTAATTGATATTCTAAAAGACAATTATTTAATGTTATAAATCAGAGCAAGTGGCTAGAGCCATGCAACCAGGTAAGTGAAAAATATCATATATGCATCTAGGAAATGGTCAGTATTTCAGATATGTTTGTTCAAAGAGGTATGTTAGTTCGGTGTGACTAATTTTATAGAGATCCAAAAGATATTTTGAGTCATTATCTCTGACTCAGAATTGTATTTCCTTTTTAAATTTACTCTAGTGTATATGTCCAATCTTCTTACATTCTTAGAAAATGTAAACAAATTCATTCTTCCTTTATTATTTTGTATTACTATTAGTCATTACTCAAAGTTACCAGGATTCTTAAAAAGACCCAAAAAAGCTTGTCATTCACTGCATGTGACACAGATATTAAGCATGATTACTTAGGAATTTCATGATTTTCATTTAGCTTTGATTTTTATAAGCATTAACTTTGGAACTGAAATGGTCAAAGAAAAAGAAAGTACATTGCTAGTGATTTCATGATCCTATTTTACCTCATCTCTTGTAGAATCTTTCACTTTTTATAAAATCAAAAAATCATGTTGATCTGATGTCCAATGACCTGAATAAAATCAACTTTAACATTGTGTATCCCTCATCTTAAGTTAGTCACTGACAAGAATGAAAAAAACTTACTGTAGACAACATTTTCTATATATAGTACATGTTAACTCATGCTTATTTAGGCCCTGAAAATACCTTTTCATGGTGAACAAACTGATAAAATTAGATACAATATCATTGAAAAATAAAAAAAAAAAGATTAAGACTATCCTCAATCCTCTCTAAAATAGTGATCAAAATGACACCTAACATTTAAGATCAAAGTGAAATTTAAATTAACTATGTATTTTATATTATAGAATTTTATTATTTAAGTTTGAAAGAAATGGTAAAATATAGAATATATGTATCATTAGAAATTTAGGTTATCTTGTATATACTTAATAAGAATGGAAGGTATCAAAGATGACAATGCATATTAAATTCAACAAAGTAGTGGTAGCTCTTACTTGTTCACTTCAAATGCACATGCAAAAAATAAAAAAATATATTTTCTACTAAGTACATATAAAAACATAGGATAATGTAAAAAACATTAATAACAGAAGAAAATAATTTTGATTTTGTACATCAGCAAGAGTATGAATGAAATTATAAGTGCTGTAAAGTTTACTACTACATTATTACATTTTCCCTTAAATAATTTTATATACACTTAAAAAATATTTGACTTCCATTTGAGAATCTGGGGGCTGTATTTTATTTTTAAACCAAAGTTCAAAAATCTTCTTCAGGCTAATACAATGATACTTGTTTTCCTGACTCAGTGCTTTAATTTAATTAAACCCTCCCGTTGTTTGGAAACCATTGTTCAAATACTAATTTGTACTAGGAAAAAATAACTGCAACATTTTCAGTCTTGCAAAGGGTGGTCCAGTGGGAAGTTGGATCCCAGTGTCTCAGAAGCTATTATGTAAGAGTAGCTTATAACTGATTCACCTTAGCACAACTGCTGGAAAATTAGTTCGCTTTAAGCTGCATTTAAGTAATTTAGTGTAGTAATAACCTTCTCTTAAAACATTTTTAAATAAATATATATATATATCTGAACATAATAACCACACATTCAAATGTCCCTAGGAGATTTTGATTCTTCTCTGGGTTTCATGAGGGCAATCAAACTAGAAATGACAATTTAAAACCACTAATTGAAACAGTTTGTAATATTTTTGTGTGTTTTTACAATATTTACAGGAGAGTTGACAAAGCTATAAGGTTAGGAGCCATTATGTATCTCTAAACATGTTTATTTTCATAGGTGTCTTCTGCTTATCAAAAGGACAGAGTTATGTTTTAGAGTTGCCTCACTGTTCTTCAAAATAGAGATCAGAATAGTTAGTGTGGGCATCTGAAGAGCAATTATGTAAAAAATACTTTGAAAACTTAAAAATGCTGTATAAAATGTAGTAATTATTCAAGTACATAGTATAATATTACATGACTTGTTTATTCATTCACACCGTAGCCATTCCATTCCCAATTATTATTGATGGGAAAATTGCTTTTTCACTTTATCTGAAATTAATGTTGTTACATTTTAAAAAAATAAAATAATACTATTTACTTCTTAATGTTTAAAAAATTATTTCCAGGAATCAGTTTTGAGTGTAACCTTTCTCTCCAAGCCTAGATTAAATATGATTTGCCTCAATTAGAATGTATTCTTAAAAGTAGAAAGTCCTCTCTTACTTTCACACATGATATTAAGTCACATTAAGTAATAAATGCTCACCAGTTCAGGTGTGCAATTTCTTAATATTCTTCAGTTATCTATCATCTGCTTCTGTCTTTTTGGGGGTAAGGATAGAAATTATATTATAGATATTACTTTGTAATACTTTCTCACATCACTGCTCTCTACTACATATTCTCTTATGTAACCCATATATATACATATCTATATATACATACATACACATATATGTATAAGCATGTATATCTATGTGTGTGTAAATGTACTAAAGGACTTACAGTATCATTAATGTTATGAACTGATAAAATGATCGGTTTGTGCCAGGATCTTAACGTATAAAGATATGACTGAGCCAACACAGAGAGGCCATTGCCATCAAAAGACAAACACGTTGCATTTCTCAAAAGAAGGAGGCAACCCATGCCAAGCCGGGCCGTGTGGAAAATATCAGGTTTGGGTCCAGGGGCAGA
>PVKM010037633.1:0-14380 GCA_004027735.1 Carollia perspicillata | reverse complement strand
AGTCTGAGGTAAGGTCCTTGTCACAGCCAGTTCTTAGGGGAGGTGATGCCAGGAAACTCTGATACAGGAGTGAAGATGACAGGGAAAGGAAAGGTGTCATTGAAAGTTACAATAGGGGCAAATAAAGATCAAATCCACAAGTGACCTCTAGGAGACCATGTAAAATATGCCTCATAGTTGCCCATCAGAGTAGCTATCTACCAATTCCTATCTGACAATGGTTGATAGCAGCTGCTGGGAGTATTAACTCCCCAGAATGTCCCAGAACACAAATTCAGTGGTCTCCAGAGGCAGGAGAAAGCCTCAGACAGAGTTGCAGGTGCTCACCGTAATAAGCTTTTGGCAAGTCCAGGAAGAGTGAGTGTCAAGGGGTATAGCCAGGCCATAACAGCATTTGCTACAAATCCCTAAGTAAGTTATAAAGCTGCTGCTCCAAGCAGGCAGAAAATATGGGGGCTGGAGCCAAAAAGTGGCAGTAGGGATGGGGAGAAGAGGGAGTATTTGGAAATGAACTTGAGTCAAGAGGACTAGTACTTAAAACAATAACAGTGATGAAGACAAGAGTCTTCAGCAAGTCCCAAATCTCTAACTTGGGTGTCAGAGTGGACGACGGTGTCATTAGCTCATTTAGCAACTATAGTGAAAGCCATTATTCTCTTCCCCAAAACCATGTCATGTCATAGGTATGTCATATTTGAGATCTGTCAGTATCTCAGGTTGGATTTCCTAGAACAGTGTTTCTGAGGTGAAGATTAACTTGCAAGAGTTTTATTAGAGAATGCTTTTAAATTAACTCATGATGAAGGGAAGAGGAAAAAAGCAGAATTGGGCAGCAATGCAATCTCAATGGAAGCCCCAGGAAGCCCTATGGAAATTTTTGAAGTTGAAATAACCCTTAGAATTATCTCCATTTGAGTGAGAGGGTTAGGGATTTATCCCCCCATATTGGTCAGTCATTGGAAATAAGCTTCTGTGGGGAAGGAGCATGAATTTGAGAGAGATGCTTCTCTTCAGCCAGCACAATCCCTGAGGAAGGCTGACAGCCGTGAACATGCCCACGGCTGGAGTAAGAGGTATTTTTGTCCTGAGAAGGGATATGGACAATACATTGCAATGTCAACCACAGGAGATATTACAGTCAGAAGTGTCTAGTTGAAAACTGATGCAAGGGTTTAGTGCACAGAAGAAGCCTGGGCTGACAACCTATTTGAAGATTTATCAGTTTAAAAGAATGTTAGGTAAATTTGGCAGATGGTATATAGAACAAAGATTTCCTTCTAAAACACTTTAAATATGATCACTCTATGGTAAATAATAGTAATTCTCCATGCTCAGAAAATATGTAAATAAAGTCATTGTAAAACTATAGAGCAGGTTATAGATTATCCATTGACAATAAAATGTAGAGAAATATAACTTAATGGCTTCATTTCAAAGATAGATAAGTAAAATAGTAGAAACGTTATGAAGAACATAAACATATGTAGTAGGAATAAATGTTTCTCTTGGCGTATATGAAAATCACAGCAAAAAAATTACTCAATTTTTTGTAAATTTCATTTCAACATTAGATAACACTTATCAATGTGATTAGAGAAAATATGTTTCAATACTCATGAAAAGTACAACTGTTTGACAAAAATGTGAAATCTTTGTCTCTTAAATGATGTAATGCTATATCCTACATGTTGAAAAGTAAAAAAACACTACAAAATCACTAATAAGTGTACATAGTGTTTCTCAAGGACACCCTAGCCAGGCGTATAAGAAAAGAACTGAGATCTGAGTAGTAAAGCAGTTTCCCTCATAGTTGCCCCACACACACACACCTATCAGGATCATCCACACTTCCTTCTAGAACCTCTTCAGAGGAACTACAGGATTTTGGTCAACACTGCTGACTTGGAAGTTAGATTCCCTCTTTCTCCACTTGTTAGACCTAACTGAGATATGTGCGGGCCTCTCCACTTCTCTCTTTCTGTTTTCTCACCTGTAAAATGAAGTTCATGAAAAAATCTACTTCTCCTTTGTATTGCAAAGTGTTTACTGGCGCACAGTAGGCTTTTAAAAAGCTATTATTATGGTAGGATATAGGAGACCATTCTGCGTGGCATGGGCCCAGCTCCCACTCAGAGATTCACAGGACCCACACCACGGATAGGCTCTCCCATGGGGAAACAGGCCTGCATTGTTCCTAGACTGCTAGGAGACTTGCTTTTGCTGAAACTCTCTCACCCTGAATTAAGACACAAGTGGTTACTGTAACTTCCTAAAATCCATGCTAAACCTTCTAAGGATGAGTGCAACCAGTTTGACTACTTTTCCCTTTGCATTTGCAAATATCCTTCTTTTGTGATGTGATTAGCATCATCCTTTCCTTTGTTTTCTGTAAAAGGTAACCACCTAAAGCGAACCTGTGCATAGTAAATGAGGACCATCATGTAATGTACCTAGAAAAGAAATAAAGGCTGGTCAAGGCAAAGGCCAAGGCTTTTTCTCCTCCTGAGAGAGAAGCCACCAGTCCATTTTCCTCCACAGGACTCGGTAGTCCTTATGAATTTCTTGTGCCTCATCTACAATGTGGTAAACCCCACAAGCCAGGGCCCACATCAGGAGTTGAATTGGGGGAGCACAGAGTATTTACAAGGCAATGAAAGTACTGTGTATTACATTGTAATGATGGCTACATATCATTCTATATTTGCCAAACCTGTGCACTGTAAGTGACCAACAGTGAACCCTAGGTAAACTATAGACCTGGGTGATTATGATGTGTCAGTGTAGGTTCATCAGCTATAACAAACATACCACACTGGTTATATAACAAACATAACAGGGGAGACCGTGCATATGTGGGGTCAGGAGATACATGGGTAACCTTTGTGCCTTTCTCTCAACTTTTCTGTGAACATAACTTTTTTAAAAATCCATTATTGTATATCACTACTGTTTTTTATTTGGAAAGAGCTGCGTAAAGCTACATGAGTGCCTCACTTCTGCCCTCAGAGGTTTCAAGAAAACACTTGCTCCCACAAGCGAGACAAGTGAGTGCTGAAGTCCTCAAGATGCCAAAGACACCACTGCTGTTAATGCCTCATAGGCTGACGACACCTTGGTTTCACTGTACCAGAAAAAAAGCATGGACTCCACATTCTTGCAGAGTAGCAATGGCCAGAATACAGACAACCCAAAAAAGCACCAGTGTTCCCCTTTCATCCAACACAGATACCATCAATATGTGGGAACTCTGACGGGGAGGCTCACCCTCTAGAAGGCCCATCCCCTAGGGTCACAGGGTTTCATGCATACAGTTTTCCACAGGGAACACCAACCAGCTCACAGCTGCCAAGCAGCAGCACGCACGTGAAATATGTCTTACCAGGTATGGAAGTTTTTAACAACGCACTAAATCACAGATGCTTTATTCTAAGAAAACACAAATGACTAATAATCTTGACCTTCCACTTAAGGGAATGTTTCCCAACATCAGGAGCTACCAGCTCTTAAACTGAATTCTATGCTGGTAAGTCTGTATCTGCGTCTGGAGGAAGGGACAGAAGTGGTGCCCTGATGCTCCTAAGCAGCACATTCCTGCCTCCTGCCCGAGAACCACCCAGAAAATCCTTTGCCTGCAGTGTCTTTCTGAACGGACAAAAACACCATTCCACCCTCTCTAACCACAGAGAAGCCCTCTTCCCCCAACTTTGTTTTACACCCTCAAATCTGAGTGTGAGTCATCCTCCACCCACACCATTGTCGAAGCATAGTCGTTTAATCCTCCATCCAGGAGTCTCCCTCAGGGGACTCCCTCATTTTCCTTGACAAATACAACCCTGGGAGGCCCTATTTACACAGCTGTCTCTAAATATTCCACAAGTGCTTGCATGGTAAGGTAAGGCCAGTGTAGACACATGCTGTTCTCTGATTCAAAAAGAGAGAATCCTAAAACCGTGTAAGAGAGAAAAAATGAGATTATAAAATAAATGGGAACAGGAGCAAATAGGAACTTAGCAAGGCCTCCTCGAAGGTGGTGTGAGGAGCTCTATAGTCTATCTCTGAGAGAAACAACCATAACTGACTACATATGCATAGATATTTATATATACACACACATATATGTGTATATGTATATATGCGAAAGAACCATTTAAAATTTCTAGAAATTGTTCTAGGAAAACATCACAAATGTAGAAACATTTATTCAAGAAAATCTAGTAATATTTGTGAAAAGGTAAGAATCTGTAGCCTTTGAACAATGAAATGCCTCCATACCCCTCCTCCTGCCCCCCAGCTCTGTGTTATTAAATCTCTACTATGATACCGTATCCAAGATGAAGGGGATCTCCCTCCCCTGAAACAGACAAGACACCAGCATTTCTCATTCCCCACAGGTCTGGGCTGCAGAAGCGCTTTCCCAGCATATGCAGCTGAAAGGCCTGGGGCTCCCTTCTTGCACCAACCCCTCACTCGTACGCGAGCAGCTGTACTCCAGGTACTGAACAAAGAGAACACTGAGCTCTTCTCCAGTTTTGTACCAGTGCACACAAAGGGTGGACATTTCATGGAGAAAGAGGCAGGCCAAGACCAAAAGGCTACCACTCCCACCCACTGACCTCCTTATAGAGCAGAGTTCTCAGTTGGAGAGAAGCAGGTTGCAGTCCCTGCCCCCAGGAGTAATGGTACAGTATTCCTGCCTTGGGGAAAGGCAGGCAATAATAACAGAAATTCAAAGCTTCCCCTATGAGAAATGACTTTGCTTGGAGCAAAGGAAGGAAGTTCAAGCCAAGAGTGATGCCAATAGCAATGAAGATTGTCATAGTAAGCAATTAACCTACTGGTGGTAGCTCCATAATAACAAGCAAAATGGTAGACCAACTAGTTTAACAGAGAGTATCAGGTAAATAGACAGCTAAGAAGAGTGGAATGAGGCTCAAAAACACCACCTGCAAAATGCCCTGGGATTAATTGGATCAGACTATAGAGCAATTTATGCTTCAAAGTGCTAGAAAACAATAGAAAATCAGCAGTTACTGGAGGCTAGCAGCTGGGTGTGATAGCTACAAAGACAAACCAGTTAAAACCAGATAACAAGGAAATCATGAAAAAAGATGTTTAAAAAAATTGGCTAAAACCAATGTCACCTGTGGGATGGAAAATGAGGAGGTCTGAATGACTGTGAGTGACTGTGAATATACCTTCTAAGAAGCAACATTCAGGCTGCGTACTGAAAGGACAATACACTTCACTGAAATTATCCAGGCAAGTCACTCAGCAAATTAACAAGCAAAATGGCAAAAACAATGAGCTCCAGGAGGGTGGTAGGGGAAATAAGTATCCAGACTTGCTACAATATATTGCTGTATTTTGACGTGTATAATGTGCTTCTGTGTGTAATGCGCACTCACATTTTTGGCCCAAACTTTTAGGAAAAAAGTCTTTCATTTTTAGTTCAATTTTTATTTATTAATATTTAGATACCTTTTTATCATAAAGGATTTTAGCATGTATTTTTTAACATATTATGGTACAAGAAATTTTATGTAATGAACAATTATAAAACACTAGAACAGATACAAGATATTTCAGGCATTCATGGGTAGTATACAGGTACTACCCATGTATAATGCACATCTTTATTTTTCCAGCAAAAATTTGAGCAAAATGTGCACATTATACACAGCAAAATACATTATCTAACATGTCCAGTTTTCAATCAGCAATTATGAAATTTGATAAACAAGAAGGTATTACCCACATAAACAACTTAAGGCACCAAAAAATAGCTTGTCATAGGGCCTACATGTCAGATTTAGCAAACCAAGACTTGAAACTAGCTATTAGGAATATGTTTCAAAGAACTAAAGGAAATAATGCTTGAAGAAGTAAGGAATATATGATGACAATGTTTTATCATAGAGAATATCAATATAGAAAAATTATATTTTAATAGAATCAAATAGAAATTCTTTAGGTGAAATATACAATAACTGAAATAAAAAGTCTGCTATGAAGACTGGTACAGCCACTATAGAAAACGGTATGGAATTTTCTCAGAAAACTAAAAATGGATCTGCCTTTTGACCCAGAAATTCCACTGCTAAGATTATATCCTAAGAATCCTGAAACACCAATCCAAAAGAACCTATGCACCCCAATGTTCATAGCAGCACAATTTACAATAGCCAAGTGCTGGAAGCAACCTAGGTGCCCATCAGTAAATGAATAAATCAAAAAACTATGGCACATTTACACAATGGAATTCTATGCAGCTGAAAGAAAGAAGGATCTCCTACCCTTTGCAACAGCATGGATGGAAATGGAGAGCATTGTGCTAAAGGAAATAAGCCAGGCAGTGAAAGACAAGTACCACATGATCTCACCTTCAACAGGAACCTAAACAACAAAACAAACAAACAAGCAAAATATAACCAAAGACACTGAAATAGAGAACAGGCTGACAGTGACCACAGGGAAGAGGTGAGGGAATTTCAGGGGAAAAAGGGAAGGGTTTGCAGGGAGAAATATAAAGGACACACAGACAATAACAAGAGGGGGTGGAAATGGGAGGGAGGTGGGGAGGGCTGGCAGGGTGGGCTGGGATGGTGGTAAAAGACAGAAAACTGTATTTGAATAACAATTAAAATAAAATAAAATAAATCAAGTTGAAAAAAAAAGTCTGCTATAAGCATTCAACTGTAGATCTGAGCTGGCAGAATAAAAAGTCAGTACACTTTTAAGGTAGATCAATTAAGATTATGTAATCTGAAGAACAGAAACGAGAAGAATAAGCAAAAATAAATGGAGCCTTAGAGAAATGCAGGATACCATTAAGTGCACCAACTCACAAACTACCCCTCAAAAATGCAGCTGCCCTTTCTCATGACTCTTGTTGAACAGCATACCGGAAGTCCTAGTGAATTTAACAAGAGAATTAAATTAAAGACATACAACTATAGAGAAATAAATAAAATATGTTTGCAGATGAAATGATTGTCTACATAGAAAATCCCAAAGAACTGAACAAAAAACCCCAAAAAGGACTCCTAAAACTACTAAGTGAATACAGCAAGCTTGAAGTGTGCAAGGTTAATATAGGAAGTCAATTGCTTTCCAAAACCATCAATAAACAAGTGAAATTTGATATTAAAAAACATATTACCATTTATATTAGCACATATCCAAAACAAGACATTTAGTTATAAATCTATAAAACTCTGATCAAAATAAGAGATATAAAATAAATGGAAAAATATTCCAAGCTCATAGATAGGAAGATAGGAAGAGCCAGTATTCTTAAGTTATCAGTTCTTCCCAACTTAACTATAGATGCAATGCAAATCCAGTCAATATGCCAGCAAGTTACTCTGTATACCAACAAACCATGTCCAGTTTTTATTAGGAGAGGCAAAGGAGCCAGAATAACAAACATGATAATAAAAAACAAAGTCAGAAGACTAATACTACCCAACCTGAAGACTTTTTATAATGTTAAAGTAATCAAGACAGGGTTCTAAAATGGAAAACTAGACAAATAGGTCAATGGAACATAATGAAAGGCTAGAAATAGACTCACAAAAACATAGTAAACTAATCTTTGACAAAGAAGCAAAGGCAATCCAAAGGAGAAAAAAAGTACTAAAATAACTGGACAACCAAAGCAAAAAAAATAATTAATCTAGTAAACTGACCTTACTCATTTGACAAATATTAGCTCAGTATGGATGGTAGATCTAAATGTAAAACACAAAGCTATAAAACTTTTATGAAATAAAATAAGAGAAAGTCTAGGTGATCTTGAGTTTGACAATGAGTTTTTAGACGTAACACCAAAAGCACAATTCATAAAACAAAATTAAGTAGACTTTATTAAAATTAAAAACTTCTACTCTGTTTAACAAATTAAGAGAATAAGAAGACAAGCCACAGAGTAGAAGAAAATTTTTGCAAAATGTATCTGATAAAGGACTTGAACTCAAACTCTACAAAAAAAAAAAAAAAACACTCAAAATTCAACATAAGAAAACAATCCAATTTAAAAGTGGGCAAACTTTAAACGCCTCATCAAAGACAACATGCTGATAGAAAATAACATATAAAAATGTTCAACCTTATCTGTAACCAGGGAATTTCATAATAAAAAATTATGAGATGCCACTGCATACCTATTAGAACGGCTAAAATCCAAAGCACTGGCAACACCAAATGCTACTGAGGATGTGGAGCAACAGGAACTCTCGTTCATCGCCAAAGGAACTGCAAATTGGTACAGTCACTTTGGAAGACAGCTTGGCAGTTTCTTACAATGCTAAACATAGCCTTATCATACATTCCAGCAATTGTACTCTTAGGTATTTATCCATATTAATTGAAAGTCTTTGCACACAAACCTATACATGAATGTTTATAGCAGCGTTCGTCATAATTGTCAAAACTTGGAAGCAACCAAGGTGTCCTTCAAGAGGTCAGTGAGTAAACAAACTTCAGGACATCCATGATGGAATATTAGTGATAAAGAGAAACATAAACTCTCAAGCCATTAAAAGACATACAAGATCTTTACATGCATATTGCTAAGTGAAAGAAATCAGGATTAAAATTGCACAATTTGGAATTGCACAATTCCAAATAGTAGATGACATTCTGGAGAAGACAAAACTAGTGGAAGAGTAAAAGACAGTGGTTGCACAGAAGGTTTTTGGGCCACTAAACCTATTTGCATGCTATTGTAATGGTGGATATATGACAATATGCATTTGGCAAACTTACACCACAAAGGATGACTCCTAGTGTAAATGTAACAGGGTGCAGCCAAGAAGGGAGCCCCAAAAAGGGAGTTGTAATAGGGTCCAGAAGAGCTTGGAGATAATTGGCTCCACACCACAGGGCCACACCTGCCCAGAATGCTGGCAGCTGTAGTCAATTGTGGGAGGAGCCAGAAATGGGGCTGCAGAGGAAGATTGGCACTAGGATTTAAACAGAGGCATAGCAGCCATTGGGCGTCTCTTTGGGGGACCACACCTCTGTTTAGGACCACTCGGCTTTGGTGTCTTGGTTGGGACTACGCAGCAAAGAGGACCACGAGGCTTTGGAAGTGCTCCCTTTTGCCATGTGGAGAGTGCTGGGAGGACTGTGTGCATTTGTGGAGAACTCTAGTTTGTATTTCAAATAAATGATAAGTTCCTTTTCTTTTCACTGATCTCTGGCATTGAGAGATGTCTTTCCGATTGGTGGCAGACAATCAAGCCCAGTAGGTGGTCTGGACGGTATTAGTATACAGTCCTTGGGGGGACCTCCTGTTCTGTTCTGTAACATAAACTATGGACTTTAGTTAATAATGATATATCAATATTGATTCATCGATTATAAAAAATCTATAGCACCAATGCAAGATGTTAATAATGAAGGAAACCGAGCAAGGAGAGAAATATATGGAAATTTTTGAATATGCCATTTAACTTTTTTTCTATAAACCTAAAATTGCTCTAAAAATAAAATATTTTAATTTTAAAAATGTTTTTAAAAATGAAAGTGGAACAAATTTCATCAAGAAGACATAAACATTATAAACATATATGCACCCAACACGCAGGAGCACCCAAATATATAAGGAAAATCTTGAAGGACTTCAAGAAAGAGATAGACAGCAACATGCCTATAGTAGGTGATTTTAACACCCCACTGTCAACAATGGAGAGATCTTCCAAACAAAATATCAGCAGGACTATTGTGGCATTGAACAATGCCATAGATCAAATGGACTTTACTGATATATATAGAACCTTTCATCCCAAAGAAGCAAAATACACATTCTTTTCAAATGCACATGGAAAATTTTCAAAGACTACATGACAGAACACAAAACAAGCCTCAACAAATTCAAGAAAATTGAAATCATATCAATAATTTTCTTGGACCAAAGGGGCCTGAAACTAGAAACCAACCTCAAAGAAAAAACTCAAAAACATTCAAATTCATGGAGATTGCAAAGCATGCTATTAAACAATGAACAGGTTAATAATGAGATCAAGGAAGAAATCAAAATGTTTCTGGAAACAAATGAAAATGAACTCACAACAATCCAAAACTTATGGGACCCAGTGAAGGCATTCCTGAGAGGGAAGTTCATGGCCATACAGGCCTACCTAAAGAAGATAGGAACATTTCAAATAAACAACCTAACCCTACATCTACAAGAACTGGAGTAACAACAACAAACAAAGCCCAATGCATGCAGAAGGAAGGAAATAATCAAGTTCAGGGAAGAATTAAATGACATAGAGACAAAAAGAACAACTCAAACGATCAGTAAATACAGGAGCTGGTTCTTTGAAAAAATAAACAAAATTGACAAGTTTTTAACCAGACCCATCAAGAAAAAAAAGAGACGACCCAAAAAATAAAATTAGAAGTGAAAGAGGTCAAATTATAACTGACACCACAGAAATACAAAGGACTGTAAGAAATTACTATAAACAACTATATGCCAAGAAATTTGAAAACCTGGGTTAAATGGATAAACTTCTAGAAAAAATATAATCTCCCAAAACTGAATGAAGAACAAGTGGAAAACCTGAACAGACCAATAACAACTAGTGAAACTGAGGAATTTCCATCAGTTTTAGAGAAGAATGAGTTGTCAACAGGGACATCTTAGGTACAAGAGGTACAAGACCATTGTTCACCTACCTGCTGTTCAGGACCTTAAGTCTCACAGGTCTTTCCTCTGTCTTTGGGTGTGGTTAGTATGAATGGCACTAATTGGATTTTGGCTATTTCCCATGGTAGGGTGATATAAGCTATTTACCCTCTGGCTGGGGAGGAGCAATGTAAACCATTTACTCTTAAGTGTCCTTAGTTTAGGGAACACAGGATTTTGTGATTTACTTGATAGCTAGCCAAAAAATACCCCCCCCCCTTATTTATGGTCAACTAGTATTTTATAATGGAGCCAAGAATCCTTAATGGGGAAAGAATAGTTTCTTCAACAACGTGTTGGGGAAACTGGTAACCACATACAGGAGAGTAAAATTGGACCATCTATTTTATACCACTTGTAAAACATAACTTGAAATATATTAAATACTTAAACATAATACCTAATATCATAAAAACTTAGGAAAGAAAACATAGGCAGGAAGCTCCTTGACATTTGTCTTAGGAATAATTTTTAGATATGACACCAAAGGTACAAGCAACAAAAGAAAAATTCAACAAATGGTACTACATCAAATTTAGAAGGTTTTGCATAGCAAAAGGAATAAAAAGGCAACCAATGGAATGGGAGAAAATATTTTCAAACCACATATCTGGCTATAGTTTAATACCCAAAATATATAAAAATGTATATAACTCAATAACATCAAAACCAACAATTCAATTTAAAATGGGAAGAGAAATTAAATAGACATTTTTCCAAATAAGACATCCAATGACCAACAGGTACATGAAAGGGTGCTTAGCATCATTAATAACTAGGGTAATGTAAATAACTACAATGAGATATCACCTCACATCTGTTAGAATGGCTGTCGTCAAGAAGACAAGCAATGTGTTGGTGAGAATGTGGATGAACGGAAACCTTTGTACATTGTTGGTGTGATTGCAAATGGTTCAGCCACAGTGGAAACAATAGGATGTTCTTCCAAAAATTAAATATAAAACTACCGCATGATCCAACAACTCCGCTCTTGGGTGTGTATCTAAAGGAAAATGAAAACAGGATATCAAAGAAATATGCACCCTCACATTCATCACATCATTATTCATTAACAGCCAACACATAGAAACAACCTAAGTTTCTGCCAACAAGTGCATGGATAAAGATGTGGTATACACATACACAATGGAATATGATTCTGTTACGCAGAAGAAGGAAATCCTACTTGCAATGTCATGGATGGACCTTGAAGGCATTATGCTTAAGTGAGATAAATCAGACAGAGAAAAACAAACACTATATGGTATCACTTATATGTGGAATTTTGAAAAGCCAAACTTACAAAAACAGAGGGTAGAATAACTGTTACCAGTATCTAGGGGCTGAGGGAGTTGAAGAAATGTTATTTAAGGAGACAAACTTGCCAGTAGTCGATCGGTAAATCCTGGGGATCTGATGCAGAGACCAGTGATTACAGAGAGCAAAGAGAGCAACACCATGGTATAAACTGAAAAGCTGATAAGAGGCCAGATCTTAACTGTTGCCACCACAAAAAGGAAATAATAATGATGTGACACGATAGGGGAATTAGCTAACGCTATGTGACAATCATATGGCAATATATAAATGTGTCAAATCAACAAGCTGTGCACCTTAAACTTACACAACGTTACATGTCAATTAGTCTCAAAAGTAAATTTAAAAGAAAGTGAAAAATTAACTTACAAATGGAAGTATTTATAAATCATATCTCTGATAAGGGACTTAACATCCAGAATATACAAAGAACACTTACAACTCAATAAAATGACAAGTAATTTAATGTAAAAATGGGAAAGGAATGTGAATAAACATTTGTCTAAAGAATGTATACAGATGACTAATAAGCACTTGAAAACATGTTCCACATTATTAATCATTAGGAAAATGCAAATGAAAACCACAGTGAGATACCACTCCTACCTACTAGAATGGCCGTAGTCACAGAAACAGATAGCAAGCATTGGCAAGGATGTGAGAAATCATACCCCTCACATGTTGCCGGCGACAATGTATAATGATTCTATCACTTAGGAAAATAATTTGGCAGTTTCTTAAAACGTTAAGCAATAGAGTTATGATATGACCTAGCAATTCTACTCTAATGTATATGCTAAAGAAAAATGAAAGCACGCCCACACAAAAACATACACAAATGTTCACAGAACCAATATTCATAATAGCTAAATGTGAAAACAACCCAAATGGGTGATTATGTAAATAAAATGTGTTATATGCAGATAATAGAATAGTAGGTAATAAAAACAAATGAAGTACTGACACATGTTTTGATATTGATGAACCCTGAAAATGTTAAGTGAAAGATGCCAGTCGCATATGATCAAAATTTATGATTCTACTTCTAGGACATATTCAAAATAGGCAAATCCATACAGGTAGCAGGTAGAGAGTAGGATTGCCCTGGACTGGGGGGGGGGAGGGTAGAAGGGAATGGGGAGTGACCGCTAGTGCATATGGGTTTCTTTTTAGGGTGATAGAAATGTTCCAAAATTGACTGTGATGATGGTTGTGTGACTGTATCTGTAAAAAAATGAGTTCTATATTTTAAATGTGTGAGTTGTACAATATGTGAATTATATCTTCATAAAGCAGTTTTAAAACCTTGTTAAAGATGCACCAAAATGCTAGTGTTAGGTTGGGTTCTACCGAAAGCAGACCCTAAAAGGATTTAAGTACAGCGCTTTATCTAGTAGGTGATTCCAACAAGTGTCAGTGGGAGGATAGGGAAGTGGGAAAGGAAATGGAAGGAAGCCCATGTAAGGCCCGATAATGAGCAAATTGCCACTTAGAGTGCCTGGGGCTCCATCCCACTGGGCACCTCAGGGGATTGGGTAAGAATCTTGTATTAGTTTTCTGTTGCTGTGTAACAAATTACTTCAAACATAGCAGCTTAAGACAGATTACATTCACCATCTCATCATTTCCCATGGGTCATGAGTCTGGGCAGATTCCCTGGATCATCTATTTAGGGTCTCACAAGACTTCAAACAACATGTCAAATCAGCCTGCATTTCTTTCTGCAGTTTCGGGTCCTATCCAAGGTCACATGGTGGATGGCAGAATTCAGTTCCTTGTGGCTGTAGGACTGCACTCTTGGGCCCTAGGGATGACCAGCAGCTCCTCACCACATAGCCCTCTTACAACACAGCAGCTGACCTCCCAAGGCCAGCGGGAGACTTTCGCTGCAGTCTGCTAAGATGCTGTCTCCTATAACATAATCACACAGGAGTGAGTATCCTGCCATATTTCCCATATTTGCTGGGTAGAAGCGAGTCTCGGGTTCTTCCCCTATCCAAGAGAAGGGGAACATCCAAGAGCACATCTCACTATGTGTTCCCAACTCAGGACTGTCCCACACAAAGCAAGAAGACTCTCAGTTGTCATCACTGGTTGATGGAAGATCCTGGAAACATTACCTCCCTAGCATTCCTGGCCTGATCCACATGGAACAAACAGATGTGCTGCTTACCCAGAGGAAGCCCTGGAGTGGAGAATCCCACATGCATGAATGTCAGAATTGCCAGGGCTGAGGGGAAGTCGGCCCAGCACCTGCGGCACCACTCAAAGGGCAGAAGTCTCCAGAGGGGAGAGGGGAGGGAATTTCAGGGGGAAAGGGGAAGGGATAACAGGAACAAGTATAAAGGACACATGGATAAAAACAAA
>PVKM010037631.1:0-14382 GCA_004027735.1 Carollia perspicillata | reverse complement strand
CCCCCCCCCCCCCGCTGCCCCCTGGTAGCTTTCAACTTAGGTGTATCTGATTAGATTAGTTGAAGTTATACATTTTTGGTAGAAATACCACAGAAGTAATAATGTGTTCTTAGTGCATTATGTCAGGAGTCACTTGATGTCATTTGTTTATATTGATGTTTGCAAGACTTCTTCACTCTAAAGTTATTATTTCCCTATAATTAATAAGTAATCTTTTAGGAGACATTTGGTGATGATGTAAATGTCTGTCCTCATCAACTTTTTGCTTTTGGGTTTGTTGTATTCTGTGTCTAGCCTGTCATATTGAAAGCTTAGTTTATTTCAGCTTTAATTTTTAAATTACTTAAGATTATAAAATTTTCTTAATACATATTTTTAACATATCAACTAGGAGTACTTGCAGTAGGGTTGGGAATGAAAGGAAGCAGTAGGTGGGAAGATTGTTTGTAATAATCTGCTATTAGGAAACTGGCAATAAGAGCTTGAATGGAGTATTTTGAAGTTGTCCCAAATCACCCATGTCTTAACAGAATGTTTTTTTTTTTCAATTCTCACCCAAGGACATGCTTATTGATTTTAGAGAGAGGGAAGGGAGACAGAAGGAGTGAAACATCGAGGTGAGAGAGAAACATGGATTGGTTGTTTTTCGTACATGTTCTGACTGAGGACCAAACCCACAACCCAGCCATGTGCTCTGACTGGGAATTGAACCTGCAACCTTTCTGTCTATGAGATGGCATTCCAGCCAAGTAAGCCACACTGGCCAGGGCTTAACAAAATGTTTTTAGTCTTGATTTGAAGAACAAAAGATATGGTTTATGATTGTAATTGTCACAACTATGAGTAATGATAAATTCTTGAAAATTACGAAATTAAGAAGTTGCTATTTCTTCAGTGTCTCTGGTACTTTGGGACTTGTGTAATATACAACCATCTCAGATCACATTTTTGCTTTACCGTTTCAGGAGCAGTGGCGGTAGCATGGAAGAATCCTGTTTCAAGCTGGTTTACTGCTATGCTCCACTGTTTTGGTGGAGGAATTTTATCCTGTGTACTGCTTGCGGAGCCTCCATTGAAGTTTCTTGCAAACAACACTAATGTGTTACTAGCATCTTCAATCTGGTAAGCTGCCATTATAGTGAA
This sequence comes from Carollia perspicillata, assembly GCA_004027735.1. Lineage (NCBI taxonomy): Eukaryota > Metazoa > Chordata > Mammalia > Chiroptera > Phyllostomidae > Carollia > Carollia perspicillata. The sequence continues at coordinate 13,239 of PVKM010037631.1, read as the reverse complement.
CTATTAGACATTTAAGACATTGTTTTATAAATTATTAGTAAATGGAATTAAAAAAATATATTTTATGTTCTTAAAAGTTAATGCATGTGTAAAGAAAGGAACTCAGTCCCCAAAGAATGTCTCTTTCTTAACCTCTTCTCCATTATCCTGCCCCAGAGATGGTTATTATCATTGTTTTAATTTATCTTTAGTGGAAGCATTTCAAATATCAAAGAGCATCACTTATTTGGCCCCAAGCAGTTTATCTTGTGAACCTACCCATTCACACAGATATACAACAGGATAAAAATCAAGAATGTAACCAGCTATACCAAAGTCCAAGTGATTATGATTCATATATAATTGTTCTTTTCATATTCTGTTGGATTTTTCGGAGCCTTATGAGATTTAACATTAATTTATTTTGAATTTATTTTTGAACTGAAGAAGAAATGTTAGTGGAAATTGCTTTGGATTCTTGCAAATCAAATTCAGTTATCCTTCAGAGGATTGACTCATCAAGTCTAAAAAAATGGTGTAATTCCAGTGTGACTGCTTTGTTATATCTAAAGCAAACAACTATGCTTTTGATTTAAAAACCATATCAATGAAACATATAGTATGTTAGTAATACTTAAGGTTTATTTCTGCCTTGATAATTTTTAAATGAATATGTAACTAGTCTTAAAAGGAAATGTTATAAATGGCATCAGTGGGAAAAATTAATAGTGGGCACCTGAGTCAGTGGAAACTATTAGGAGTAGAATAATAAATGTGATAACTAATATCTTTTGAGTTATTACCATATGTCAACTAAATTCCTTATATTCATTTTCTATATTTAATCATGAGTCCTATGAGGACTTGATTTCTTCAGTGAACACTATGTTACGAAGATTCATCTGTATTCTTGCATGCAGCTATAGTACATTCCCTCTCACTGCTATTTAATTCATTATATTTATGTCTATATTTTGTTCTTCTGCTGATGAGCATTTTTAACGGTTCTAGTTTTAGCGGTCATTCCAAAATAACAACAGTAGCAACCACTGATGTATTTACTGTGTCCCAGTTTTCTAAGTGCTTTACATGTATTATCTTTCTTAAGCCTTTTAAGAACCCTGTAAGGTAGGTACTATTTTACTCTCATTTAACAAATGAAGTAACTGAGGCAAGAAGGGTTAAATAACTTGCCCAAGATGTCTCAGATACCTAAGAGTTGGAGCTAGGATTCAAACCTATGGTGTCTATGCTTATGTAGTAGATTGTTTTGAATTCTGGAAATACAAATGTTGTCTTTGTTCTCACAGACCCTTAAATATAAAAGAATGATAATTGCCTGAAGACACAGTATATTTTACTATTTTTATGGTTTTAATATTGAAGAAATTATAATATCTGCTTGATTTGATTTTAGTTTGAAAGATAAAATGATGTTTGGAATTTATTTTAAATTGTAGCAAGCTAAACTAGGGTATTCTGTGAATGCACTTACTGGAAAGGTCGTCTTCAGTACAAATTGCTCATAGTGCTCACATCTGGAGATTAGCGCCATCTACTGGCAAAGGGAAATAACTGTTTGGAAGATAGTGTACACTGTCATAGGCTTTTTCTTTTCAAAACTGTTTCTGGGGGAAATAAATACGTTGTAATTTTTCTGTGTATTAACTTTTGTATCCCTGTTTGTTTTCCTTAAACTTCAAGTATCTATTGTATATTGCACATTTGCATAACTGAGACTGCATTTTTATGAGGAGAAACATAAGAAAAGGTATAGTTTTATAAGACTGTCATTCAATAGTCTTTTTCAAATCATATGAAGTCATTAATATGTTAGAGTGATAAGAGAACAAAGGTGTCATACGGGGCTAATGTGAACTGTATTTGGTTTATAGTTCAGTTTTGGCTTAGTTCAGTAATACTGTCTTTGATACAGGAGTGGAATTAACAGTAGAGTGAAAACAGTTCTCAGTGACTGACCATGGGAAGTTTCTGTTCAGCTCTTGGCACTAACCTAATTTCTACTTTCATCTTTCCTATTTAAAGTGGTTTAGCTTTCATTTGTCAGTGGCTTAGCATCCTGTTTGTATTCTGTTTTAGACTAACTTTTATTATTTAGCACTATTCTTTGTCATTTTCCCACTTTATTAACCTAGTTGACTTAAAATGGATGAGAATCAATTGCATTCTTGTTCCATTTCTTGTTTAGAATGTTCCATTTCTTATTTTCTGATGTTTTCTAAAGGCACTTTATGAGTTCCAGGTTCCTTATATGTGACAATTTTGGTTAAAGGTGAAATAATAATTTTTACAGGAGGGAGAGTGTTGCTTAATGAGTATTGGTTGAGTGATTCCTTGAAGAAATTTTTTAAAAACTACCTTGTGTTATAGAGCAGGAGTGGTTGTTTGAGGAGCCATTAGTTTGATAAGTTTACTGGTTAGTCTGCTGAGCACAATAAACAGTTTTTCTTTTGCCCTGTGACTATTTAACACTTACAATGAGAACTGTGTCTTGTTTTAAATGTTAGCTTATTATAGGTATACTTTAGAGATATCGGATTAAGTGGAATAAAGACTTATCCATTAAAAATAGCAACAACCAGAAATTTTAGATCATGTATCATAATGTTACATAATTGAATATAAAAAGTTCAGGATTGACCTTGTAATAGTATAGGTTTTTAACTCATTGAAGATAGTCTCAGTGTATAGAATGAAAATTGGTTCATTTGTATTTTTGTTTTTGTTATTTATTTGAATGTTTTAGTTTTGATACCATCCCCCTTTCTCAATCTGATCTACAGGGTATACCAAAGTATTTTAATTTTATTTAAAAATACATTTTAAAATTGCTTATTTAAGTGTAACTCATTCCCCCCGCCCCCATTCTCTAACTGATTTCTTGGAAATTTGTTCTATATTTAAAGAGAGAAGTATATAGTCTTTCAAAATATTACATGAACATGGAAAGTTTTTAAATCATGTCATTTTCAACTTTTTACTACTTTTAATAAACTTCTTTCTCTCCAGCTTTCAGATTATCAACTGATTCTTTGATTTGATATATTTTATATTTTGCCTGAAGATTAACTATTAATAAATTACTTAATTCAGGACTGCTTTTCATCATGCTGAGTTTAGGTGAGGGGAAAACAAGATGAATTTTTCCTGCTCTCTGAAGTCTATTATAATTTATTATGAGCATTGCAGCCTTTATACAGGGTGTGGCTAAAGTAGGTTTACAGTTGTGAGTATGCAAGACACAGTTTATTCTTGTATTGTTTATTAATTATTGTATTTTCCACATTAACAACTGTAAACCTACTTTTGCCCTACCCTTTATATTCTAAAGAAAAATCTATTAAGAGCAATCTGTGTTTAGGCACAGGAACCAATTGTTTTAGTTGTACAGAGCCATTAGAATTTATTTAGTCTGAACTGAGAATATTAAATAAAACAAACTAAGACAAAATGAAACTCTCAGTCAGTGTACATGGCACTATCTGAGTGGGGCATTGAAGAATAAGGACTGGTAGGTGGAGACAGAGGGGAAAGAGTGCCTCGGCTGAACAAACCATTGCACCCTGTACTGGGTCTCTGAGGCAGCATTTTGGCGAGTAGATTCCATATTCCATGTATGCTTTCAGGAATTCCTACTTGATGAATCACGAATTGCAATAAGATTAACAACTTGTTTTAGAAGAAATATAATACTTCTTTCATACAGTGTACTCCATATCTCTCCGTTGGAAAGAAGATAGGTTCTGCTTTAAGCACTCAATTGTCAGCTAGAGAGTATTTTAGGAATGGGGCCGGGGGAGGGGCGTAGAGTGTTTTCCAATTTAACACTACTGCTAAACTGTTTGAACAGATGCTTAGAACAAATAAAGCATCAAAAAATAATTCATCCGAGGAGGAGTGAATTATTCTTAAACTAGTATCACGCTTTAATTGGTTAACACTTAATTTTACTCAACTGAATTGAAGAACAAGCTTCATATTCTTTCAGCTGTATGAAAATATGTTTTCCCTTAACACAAATCCGTCTCCTTGAGCACATGACCTTTCATTGCATATGTCCTGGTTTACGGACTGCACCAAGGGGCACAGGTAAAGATGTTAGTGGGGTGGAAATGCAGCCCTTGCTTAGGTACCAAGGGCCCTCTCCTAATTCCTTTTCCCAGAGGAGAAAAAAGGCATTGTAGCTAGAGAAGTGATTATATATTTGCTCTATTTTTTTAGTGGACTCAGCACTTAGCTTTTAGAAGAGTATAGGCACAAAGTAGGAACTCAGTCAATACTTTTTGCATAAATAGAGTATTCGGTAGTCCAAACAGGATGAAATTCCCCTCTGATCATGACTTTTTGGCAGATTATTATATGCGTTTCATGTTATTTTTTAAAGAACTGACTCTACCCAATCTGTGGTGTTCTTGAAGTCAAATTCTATACTTATATGCAGTTTATATTTATATGTTTGTTGAGTTTTGCCAAATCATTATTGCTGATATGCTGTATTTTTATTTGTTTTGATTCTATTTATATATTAAAATATTTAAATTTTAATTTCAGGTATATTATTTTTTTTTGCCCATATGACCTAGTTTCCCAGGGCTATTCTTTCCTACCCGTTCAACTCTTGGCTGCAGGAATGAAGGAAGTGACCAGAACTTGGAAAATAGTAGGTGGAGTCACACATGCTAATAGCTATTACAAAAATGGCTGGATAGTCATGATAGCTATTGGATGGGCCCGAGGTAATATTAACAGTGTGTATTCATAAATACTGTTATTGGTGTGCTACGACTACTGAACAATTCTCTAGTTACATTGATTGGGATCACATGCCCTTGTAAAAGTCTTTTTGGAGGACGGAAGCTTTGTTTCTCTTAGCTAGTAAAGTTAATTCAAAACCAGCACTTCTTGCAGGTATCAGCCATTAGCCATTATTTTGATCCCAACTGTTTTACACTATAAAATTTTTATGATTGGTTTTATTATCAACCCCAGAAGCAGAGGGATGCATAATTAATTAAGGTATAGTGCCATCTCAAATAAAATAAGTTTACAGATATTATATAGTGCATGTAAAAAAATTGCTCTGTTTTTTAATTCTGAATAACTGAAGATGGTAAATATGATTGAATATAGGTTCATGTCCACTTTGCATTACTTACCTTTATTGGTGAGTTCTTTCGTATGTAGGAATTGAACAGATTTTTCCAATCTCTTGTTTTACTGTGTTTAACCATAACTAATATCAGGGAAAGAAATGATACAGCACAGAATTTTATTTGTCAGGTTTGCAACAAACCTCTAGCTGCATCTCTGTGCCTGAGGACCCAGTTTTAACCTTAATTACGGTGTAATAGACAGCTGCCATGACGGTGAAGGGGAAGGGCTCCAATAGCGTTAGTACCATAAATGCACAAGGCAACTTTTTTTCTTCTTCCCAAAATTATATTTTTGCTCAGTCATATTTTGGGGATCCTTTTGGGATTGTAAGTCAGGAGGTAATATTATGGCTTTGTTTCAAATATTTTCTCTAGAAAATTTAGCTAAATATTCTTGTTTTATTTTCTTATTTTTAGGGGCAGGTGGTAGCATAATCACGAATTTTGAGCAGTTGGTAAAAGGAGGTTGGAGACCACAAGCTGATGAGTGGCTGAAGATGTCCTAGTGAGTTGGTATCAACTATACTAAGACCCGGCTTTTTGTCCTTAGATTTCACCAAATTTCTTTTTACAAACATTTTGTGGATTCTAAGTGTGGATGAAACATAGGTTAAAAAAAATAAAAAGTAACAATAAAGGGGGAAAAACCCAGGAAACTTTATTCTTTCAAAAAGTCTGATCTCTCAGATGTCGTTTTTAAAATATATATTGATTTATTTATCTTTGGGTTCTTCCCCTTAGGAAATAAAATCAAACAAAAACATGTAGATTGTTAGAGAATTGTGGGGAGAGTATGAATTTATGGTGATAGAATTACATAGGCACAGACTTCTCTGGATGAAAATGAATCTCACTTGTAGTCTCTTGGCATTTTCATTAATGAAACCACCCAGATTTCAAATTTACATAGTTCTTTTAATAAAATGTCAAGCTTATGAGAACAAATCAGTACATTGTCGTAAAGCCCTATTAGTTGCTTTAAAAATGAAAGTTAAACTTAATCGTATATAACAATATGAAAAAGATTAGAGGAAATAACCCACTCTATACTTGTTCAGTGCAAACTGCCTTTTGTGTCCACTCAAGGAAATCTTTTGTGTCCACTCAAGGAAATCTGTTAGATATTCTGTAAAGACACTGGCCCAATATTAAATAAGTCACAAATGTATCCCTGATATACCTGAAAATGAAACACAGAAGTACAGTTACTATTTCCATAATTCAAGAAGAAAAAGATTTAGGAAATAGTAGCTGTAATAAGCTAGTAAGAAAAGCCTTCACGTGAAAATAAGCTTGTTAGAATAGATTAAAAAGGAAGGTTGAGAAACAGTGTGGATGGTGAAGTATATGTTTGAGAACCAACAAATTCCAAGATATTTAACTTGGAAAGTGCTTCTTAAAGCTTGAATGAGGTAGTTTAGAAATAGAACAAGGAAGGCTTCGGTTGATACTAAGTTATAAATAAGGCATTAGTGTAATTAAGGGGACATTTTTCTCCCTGAAAACATCTTTTATAAAGCCATTTCTTGGGACTTTAAAACTGAAGTCAGTGCATTCTGCCTCTGTCAAAACCTTGCAGAGACTCCCCCAAATGGCCCTCCAAGATGGCTCTCCCCTACACCCAGTCTGCTTTGACTTCGCCTTTTACCACTTTGTTCACTGCACTCTATTCGTGAAAAAGCCGGGTGTGGTTTGGTTTAATGCTAGCTTTTCTCTTTGCCTAGAATCTTTTTTCTTAGGTAGCTACCTCCCTTTCTACCTTGCTCAAAGTATTTTTCTCAAAGCTCACCTTCTCAGCGAGGACTATCCTGCTTAGAATTGGAACATTTCCTTCTATTATTCTTTCTTTTGTACAGTGTTTATCATACTGTATAATTTACTTATTCATTGTGTTTATTCTCCTCTTCCTTTGGCTTCCCCCACACTTCAAAGAATACAAGAGGCCAAGGACAGGGATTTTTGTTTTTTTTTATTGCTTTTGTATCCCAAGCACTTACCACATAGTAGACCCTCAATCAATATTAGATGAATGAATGATTGACAAGTTGTCAGGCAATTATGACTTTTGTCTAGAATGATATTTTGTGTATATGTGTATATATTTAAGTTTTCATATCTATTATCAAATACTTTTACACAGCGGAGAAAGCCTACTTGGTTTTAGAGAATGCACATATTTTCATAAACAATGTTGGTAGATATACGAATGTTAAATGCTGGTGAGGGCTCAGAAGGAAATGGGGAACATGATATTAGAAACAGGAGAGATGATTCAGTTACGTAGGTAGTACCAGAAAACTTAGCTGACAGTGGAAAGCATACCTTGTAAGCAGTGAACTTGGATGTTTAGCTGAGGAGATTTAGAAGTAAAGTGTTGAAGGTGTGGACTGTTTTTCCTTGCGGCTTATAATAAAGTGAGAGGAAAGGCTTGAGTTGAAGGAATAACTGCTAAGTAAGGAAAGCGAAACTTGGTAATTTAGGAAGTTCTGAGCCAATCTAGATTGCAAAAGATGCTAAAATTTGGAGACTCATTCTTAGGAAAGCCTGCTGTGGAAAGAAAGTCAGAGGTGTTGCTGAACAGTTTTTGCTAGTGTTTACAGACATTAGGCATGTGACACATGGACCCATTCAGCTATCACAGGACTAGAGACCAGGACTAGAGAAGGGATTATCCAGAAGAGATCTGTGAAGGACATTTTTCACTAATGGCATGGATCCTTGTGTCATACACCAGAGACCCGCAAGGTCTTTGAAAATGTTATATCACTAGAAACATTGCCAGCTTGGACTGAAAGGGGCAGAGATGAGATGAAATAAAAGAATGCTGTCAGACTCCCAAAATTCTACAGGCAGGAAACAGGCTGATAAAACTGCTCAGCTGCAAACATGTGCTACCGTTCAAGGAAAAGGAAGAATGACTTTAAGATGAGAGCTATGGGCCTAGAGGCCTGAGGCCAGGCACACAGACTGGAGTCAGGTGCAAAGGCCAGAGCCAGGAGCGCAGAGGTTAGATCTGCAGACTCAGAGGACACAGCCTCAAGCCACAGAGGATTGTTCCCAGGCCTCAAAACCTGATGGAATTTGCCCTGCTGAATTTTGAAATGGTCTAGGACCGGTGACCACTTTCTTCTTCTATTCTTTCCCTTTTGGAAGGGGAATGCCTATAACTATTATCCTATGCCTATTCCACCAGTGTATTTTGGAAGCAGATAGTTTATTTACTAGTTTCACCGGCACTGCTATAAGAATTTTCTGAATGCTTCCTGATCTTCCTAACCAATCTCACTGACTTTTTCCTAAATCCTAGCCCTTTTCCAGTTCCCTGCCCCAATTTATTGTCTACAGTTCTTGTTTATCATATTCATTGTCTCTAGATTTATGCTCTAAGAGAACACAATCCAGAATGGAATGTGTGTTTGCTAAGAGGATGCCTGTGAAGAGGCATTATGGTACAGAAACAAAACTGCTAGAAACACAGAGCAGCAAAACGATATTAAGACAAACCTAATTTCATTTGATTTTTATCTCACCCTGTTAAAATATCGATTTTGTGTACATTTTATAATACAGTTGTCCATGTATATAATTTGCAAATTAATTGATAAACATATGTTAGGGAGTGTCTTAAATACTTTTTTATCAATAGAGATACACAGTCAAAAGGTCAGACCACTTTTCCAAGACAGGAATGCTGCCCGATCATTGTTAAGCAAAGTCCAAACTCCTCTTGCCAAAACCTGACCCTGTTTTGAACTCAATTCTTAGTTTGTAATAATTAAATTAATAGCTTATTTTTCCATAAAATGCTTGTAGGGCCTTTTAGATATCATATTTTGCAATGTGGCATTCTAAGAATTTGTCTTTTTACAGTTTTAATCATAAAGAGCTAGATAATGATCTGTTACTGAGAAATGCTTTAAATACATGGCAAATACATGACATGAAAGTAGTGCTTCATACTTATACATTAACATCTTACAGGCTTTAAATGGTCAGCATTAATTTACAAAGATAGGACCTAATGCAAATATTCTGTGTGGGAGTCAGTTAAGTAATGTGCTGGAGTGAGCTCATACTGTTTTATGTGTATAACTTCTCTCTATTTTACACAGCAGCCTGAAGTTGGTTGTGATGGGAATGTTTACACGATGGAAATGAGAAAATACTCATCAGGGCTTTCTTTTCCTTCCCCCATCCCACCCAAGGAGCCTGCTTAGCACTGTAATGTTTTTCAGGACTAATCTACTTTTCCCAAATTACACTATGGAACATGGGACTTTCAGATCCTTTGTGAAAAAGTGTTATGTGACCAACTGCGTTTCAGACATATTGCATATGGAAATATACTTAATCAGAGAGTCACAGTGTGTACGAACATTCCAAAATCTGATACCTTATGCTGTCAAGAAAGGTATTTAATTTTATATAGCTTAGTATTTCCATAACTTTATAATTATGGTCACAGAACTCATTTTTGTGTTACGTCTATTAATAACTCATTAAATTAGTACTTCGTAGAGTACTCTGAGGAATATAGACATGGATCATGTTTAATACTTACTGACTTAAAGTGTGTTTTATTTTCAGCGCTGCCAAAGTAACCCTGCTGGGGTCAATTATCTTCACATTTCAGCACACTGAACATCTGGCAATACCGAAGCATAATCTTGTGTTCCTCTATACCATGTTTCTTGTGGGCACAAAGGTAAGAGTTTAAAGCAACAATAAATCAGTATTACAAATTCTGTGTAACAAGAATTCTGTACACAAGGCAAGTAACAGGAACATTTATTTATTTTTATTGTTATCACAGTCTAAAAACATGAATTTTGGGGAGTTTATTCAGCAAATCCATGACTTTCTGAAACTTAGCTCTCCTGTGAGTCCTCATTTGATTTGTGCTGATTCTACCGGGAAAGTCTTGCAGATAGCCTGAAAGTCTATTGGAGGTCAGACAGTAGTGGAAATAAAAATAGCCAGGGCTGATCAGAGACTGCAAAGACAGTGTTGTCTCATTTGTGAAAGGAGTGGTTGTGTAGATGTTCTGTGAGGTTCCTCTAAGCTTTAAAAATTTGAAATTCCATATGAGGACATTTGTGGCCAATCTCTTTTATTATTTTTGTCTGGTTTGAAGCTTTATACCTTCTTGAAGATTGGAGGTAGTATGATACAAGATCACATCTTTTAGAGACAGGTTGTCTTGAGTTCACACCTAGCTTGCTCTCTGATTCCTGAATAGGCAAGTCACTTAATGTCTCTGAATCCTGACTTTCTCATCTTCGTTATGTGATTGTTGAGAGGAAGGGAGATGACGTATGTCATTCTGTTACAGTGTCTGACACATCTCATGAATTCTGTTTGCAGCTGTATCATGAGGCTAATTCTGATTATTGTTATTCTTACCATTATTAGATATTGTTCCCTGTTCACAGCTAGACAGTTAATTTTCAAATAAGATTATTGTTTAGGCCTAGAGAAATTTTATAGCTACCTCCATCTCAGCCTAGATATTTTTGGCTTCTTAAAAGGATTCTTAAAAGGATACAGTATATATTTTATAAATTTACGTCTTAGAACCAAGTCACCTCCTTTCTGTTTCAGTAGTCTCTGCAGTGGAGGTGATATGTGGTGGCAATTCACATAATACAAGTATCTCTTCACGTGTGCCTTCCTCTTCCAGTCCTTAAATTTGGGGCATATGTATTTCTTTGTAACAGCTTTACGGACATGTATTTAAATACCATCCAATTCTTCTATTTAAAGTGTATAATTCAGTGTTTTTTAGTGCGGTCACAGAGTATTACAACCATCACTCCAGTCAATATTGAAATATTTTTATCACTCCCAAAAGAAACCTCATACTCATTAGCAGTTATTTCACGTTTTTCCTTAGTGACCCAGCTGTAGGAAACCACTAATCTACTTTGTTTAATAAATTTGCCTATTCGGATATTTTATGTCAACGGAATCACACAATATGTGGTCTTGTGACTGATTTCTTTCACTCAGCATAATGTTTTGTAGGTTCATCTGTGTTGTTGCGTGCATCAGTATACCCTTCCTTGTCATTCCTAAGGGATATTACATTGCATGGATTATATTTTATTTATCCATCAGTTGATGGGTATTTGGATTCTTCTACTTTTGGCTAATATGAAAATTCCCTTTATTGGGTTGAGGAAATTTTCTTCTGTTTCTAGTGTGCTGAGCATTTTTATTATGGATAGGTGAAATTTCATTAAATGTTTATCTCTGCACATGGGTTAAGATAATTATATGATTTTTCTCCTATATTCTCTTAATATAGTGGATTGCATTGATTTAAAAATGGTTATATCGACCTTTTATTTTGTGATAAACCCCACAGTCATGATATGTCCTGTTTTGTATACTGCTGGGGTGACATTGGTTAACAAGATCATGTAGGTTTCAAGTGTACTATTCTGTGATACATGATCTGTATATTGCATTGTGTGCCCACCACCCAAAGTCAAACCATCTTCTGTCACCATGTATTTGGCCCCCTTTACCCTTTAATATGTCCCACTCCCTTCCCTGTGGTAACCACCACTCTGTTGTCTGTGTCTGTGAGTTTGGTTTTATATCCCACATATGAGTGAAATCATGTGGTTCTTAGCTCTCTCTGACTTATTTTGTTTAGCATAATATTCTCAAGGTCCATTCATATTGTTGCAAATGGTGGTATTTCATCTTTTCTGATGGCTGAGTAGTATTCCATTATATGTACGTACCACATCTTCTTTATCCGGTCCTCCATCGAAGGACACTTTAGTTGTCTCCATGTCTTGGCCACTGTGACTAATGCTGCAATGAACATAGGGGTTCATATATCTTTGTGAATAAATGTTTTTGAGTTTTTTATGTAGATACCCAGAAGAGGGATTGCTGGGTCATATGGTAACTCCATTATTAATTTTTTGAGAAATCTCCATATAGTTTTCTATAGTGACTGTATCAGTTTACATTCCCACCAGCAGTGAATGAGGGTTCCTTTTCTCCACAACCTCTCCAACCCTTATTATTACCTGTCTTGTTGATAATAGCCACTCTAGCAGGTGCGAGCTGGTATGTCATCATAGTTTTGATTGGCATTTCCCTAATAGCTAGTGAAGTTGAACATCTTTTCATGTATCTGTTGGTCATTTGTATGTCTTCTGGGGAGAGGTGTCTGTTCAGGTTCTTTGCCCGTTTTTTTTTAAAGATTTTATTTATTCATTTTCAGAGAGAGGGGAAGAGAAAGAGAAAGAGAGGAGAGAAATATCAATGTGTGGTTGCCTCTCATGCACCCCATACTGGGGACCTGGCCTGCAACTCAGGCATGTGCCCTGACTGGGAATTGAACTGGCAACCTTTTGGTTCGCAGCCCACACTCAATCCACTGAGTTCCACCAGCCAGGGCAACTGCCCATTTTTTAACTGAATTATTTGTTCGGTGTTGAGTTGTGTGAGTTCTTTGTGTGTTTTGGATAGTAACCCCTTTGTGGAGATGTTGTTTACAAATATCGTCTCCCATTTGTTTTGTTGGTACTGTTTTTCCTGTGTAGAAGCTTTTTAGTTTAATATAGTCCCATCCATTTCTTTTTTCAAAATTTTAATTATTCAAGCACAGTTTTCTGGTTTTTACTCCCATCCCAGTCCACCCCCCAGTGCTCCCCACCTCCCTCCCATTTCCACCCCCTTAGTTTTTGTCCATGTGTCCTTTATATTTGTTCCTGTGACCCCTTCCCTTTTCCCCCTGAAATTGCCTCCCCTCTCCCCTCCTGTTCATTTCTTTTTGCCTTTACTTCCCTTGCCTTTGGAGTCAAATTCATAAAATGTTCTCTAAGACCAAGATCCATAAGTTTAGTACCTGTGTTTTCTTCTATGTAATTTATTGTTTCAGATCTTATATTTAGGTCTTTGATCCATTGTGAATTAATTATTTATACATGGGACAAACTGTAATCTATTTTCATTCTTTTCATGTGGCTTTCCAATTTTCCCAGCACCATTTATTGAAGAGGCTTTCTTTCCTTCATTGTGTGTTTTTTGGCTCCTTTGTCAAAAATTATTTGCCCATATACAT